>JARKIC010002508.1:0-59163 GCA_029378375.1 Mycena olivaceomarginata
CGCAATGAATGTGGGGACGGTGGACAACGCCGCGGGACTGCTCACAACGATTACCATCCATACGCGGACGGATCGGAGGATTTCATCGTCTCGGATTCAGCATGGAAGGTTACCGCCGCAATTCCCGTCCCCGCTGACTTTGCACAGCGGGCACGGATGACTCCGCCTGGGCGTCCGCGGCGGAGTTGGGTGTGTACGGCATCACGCCGTGGGGCACCGGCGTCACTGTATCCGACCCGCTTGGCGAGCACCCCGCGCCGCTACTCCGCAAGTCATTCACACTTGACAATAACAAAACTGTCGCCTTCGCACGCCTATACTATTCCGCTGGCGGCTTCGCGAGCATCACGCTCAACGGCCTGCCTGCGTCCGACTACGTGCTGAGTCCGGGATTCACGAAGTACGACACGCAGGTGCAAGTACGTCGGGCTCGACGTCACGGCGCTCCTGGCCGCCGGGGAGAATGTACTGGCTTTGGAACTGGGCCGGAATTATTACGGGATTACGCAAGTGGCGTGAGCGAGTGGAACTGGGTGGATGCGGCGTGGCACGGGGAGCCGGCGTTCCGGTGGCGGTTGAGTATTGGGTACGCGGAGGGGCATCCCAGCGTATTGTGTCGGATACGTCGTGGAAGGCCGTCGAGGGGCCAACGAGCTGGATGATATTTACGGCGGGGAGAATTACAATGGTAATTTCGCTCCACGCACGTTCATGAGTTCACTGATTATGTTGCTGCGATCCAGCGAGCTACATCATCCCTGGGTACGAACTCCCGGATTCGACGACTCCGGATGGGAGAATTGCAGGGATTATGTCCGGGCCGGCGGGTGTGCTGGTCAACGCGCGCCAGCCCCCCCACACGCCTCCTCGAATCGCTGCGGCCCCCATCTCAATAACCTCAACTCTGTTCCCGGGATATATGTCGCCACTTTGAACGGGTCGTAGCGGGCTGGGCGCGGATCACCTGCCTCGGGTCCGAAGGGGACGCTCATCACGGTTGCATTCGGTGAGAAACTCGAAGCGGATGGGACGGTCATATACTTGGGTGAGGCTTCTCTCGCAGACATCATTTTTGAGCTCTGCTGTGTTCAACGCATCCGGAATAGATGTAGCCCACAATTTTCGCGAACAACTGGCCAGACAGATCGCTTTTGGCTCGCGGGGACTGGAGACGCAGAGACATTTGAGCCCAAGTTTTCGTACAAAGGTTGGTTGAAATTCTCACCAACCCAAGTCTTGCATTAATAATCACATTGTGCTCTTTTCAGGCTTTTTGTACGTGCAGCTGGAGGGCTGGCCTGGGCTGTCGCCCCCAACAGCAGACGACATCATAGGTCAGGTGGTGCACGACGATTTTGAAACGTACGGAGACTTTAACTCCTCGAGCGAGCTGTTCAATCAGATGCATGCGGCGGTGCGGTATACTATTCTCAATAACGTGCATTCCATCCCTACCGACTGTCCAACCTTTGAAAAAAGGGGTGGTGAGTGAACAAATAAAGTTCGATTCTGTGCCGAGCCTTGCTTACTTCTCTCTGTCAACCAAGGTCAGGGGATGCGATGCTCGCAACCGTGCGTCTAATCAATTGTTCTGTCTTGCATAGCTGATCATCTGGTGTAGGAAATGTTCTTGTCGAACTTTGGCAGCTCAGAGTTTCTGGCGAATATGTGCGCGATTTGCATGAGACGCGCGCGGATGGCGCAGGTCCGCCGGATGTTATTGGCCCTGACACGGGATTTGGATGGGACACGCAGGCTCCGACGTGGCAGTGAGAATCCTTGCACACACACTAATGTTTCTCTGATTTCATCCTGCCTCGGTCTCTAGTTCGGCGCTCATCCTTACCCCGGCGTGGATATACCAGTACCGCGGCGACAAGGGCGTGTTGACCGACCATTACGATTCGATGAAGAGCTATATTGAATTCGAGCTCGAGCGCTCGCCGGGGAGTATCAGCACGACGTGGTTGGGGGATTGGAATACACCAGTAAGATGTTTCTCAGGCGCATATCAATCCATCCATTCACAATGTGTGTTCCATTCAGGAGACCGATCCTAATGGCGCAAATCCACCTGAAGACCTGCGCGTTCCTGCAACTGCATTCCTGTGAGTATTGGCTTTTTCGGATCTGTCGTAGCGAGAGAAACGCTCATAGATCTGTAGGTACCAGATGCTCGTCATCATGCAAGAAATCGCAATAATTCTGTCCGAGCCCGATGATGCCGTATCTTTTGCTCAGAGTGCTGCTCAGGTCAAAAGTGCCTTTAATGATGCCTTTTTTAACGCGTCCTTGGGTCATTACGCAGGCGTCGGCGATGGCGGATACCGCCAGTCGCACAATATTCTCGCCTTGGGTTTCAATCTCACGCAAGATAGCGAAACAGCTGTAACTGTGGCCAAGAGTATCGTCACTGACGTCACCAGTCGCGACATGCATCTGAACACCGGAGCACTTAGCACCAAGCATTTGTTGCCCGTGCTCACCGCGTACGGATATGTTATGTTGCACTTGCACTTGCCCATCAGACGACCTTTCCGAGCTGGGGGTTCTGGATCGAAAACGGCGCCACGACCACGGTGAGTTAATCATCAGCTCCTTTTCTGGGAAGTGCTCAACATGTATTTTGGTAGTGGGAGCACTGGCTCGTGGCGGCGCGTTCGCACGATCATGTAGGTTGACTCTGACGCCCGCTTTCGTGTGCTAATTGAAGTGTAGTTCTTTCTTGGGACGTTCGAGGACTGGTTCTTCAAGTCTGTTCTAGGCATCCAATCCACCTCTGTTGCCTTCCAGACCGTCGATATAGTGCCGGTCGCCACAGGAGCGCTCGAATTCGCGAGCGGATGGATGCTCACTCCGTTTGGGAACCTCACGGTGGCGTGGACACGCACCGCAGAGTCTCTTATGCTGGACCTTGGTGTCCCCGTGGGCGTCACCGCAACAGTGAATTTCGATACTGCCAGCGAAGTGACTGAGAGTGGGGTCGATGTGATGGGGCTCCAGGGCATCAGCGTGTTGCCTTCAACGGATGGGCAGCCTATGCGACTCGCAGTTGGGTCTGGACAGTACAATTTTGTGGCTAGCTGAGCCATAGGTATGTGCAGTTAACCACGAGAGACTTCCTTTCCATGGCATGCAAAGAACGATGAAACTTGGTGTGAGGCCGATGCTTCGCACGGCGGGACTCGCACTTTACCCTTTATTTATTTAAAAAAATTGATTTCGGTATCTACTGACCTGTGCACGAGGGGTAAATTATTTCAGAGTCTCCAGTGCATAATTGTGATAGCTTTTCTGGCCTCACAGAAAAAATTGTTGCACAACCTGTTGCAGTGTAAAACTGAAAAACAAATTTAATTGCATCTTACTTATGATTTTGTGT
Organism: Mycena olivaceomarginata; assembly: GCA_029378375.1. Classification (NCBI taxonomy): domain Eukaryota; kingdom Fungi; phylum Basidiomycota; class Agaricomycetes; order Agaricales; family Mycenaceae; genus Mycena; species Mycena olivaceomarginata. Next base: position 3,383 of record JARKIC010002508.1, read on the forward strand.
ATGCTTCTTTGTATACCAATGTACACTCGTAAACTGGGAAGCAAAACACTCAGGCTGCACAGTGTTTTACAGTTTTACAAGTTCAATAATAGGTCCAGCACCTCCAATCTTTCTGTAGATCCATTCTTGTCATCTGGGCTACACGCCAGGGGAAGTGGACATTTCATTTGGGATGTTCTTGTAGAGAACAAGAGCAATCTCTCTTGAAAGCTAAATTTGATTAAATAATGGCAAAGCGAAATGACTTGATTTGCCCTGCTCTTGAATGCTACAGATCAGAAAACTCAATAATTGTGGTCCTAGGCTCCAGAAGCACTCTCCTAAGACTTTTCAGAATTTCTGGGCTTGTAAAAGCATCAACCCATAATGCCGGCAAATATGAGCCAAATGACACTGGGGGCAATCACTGACGCATATGATCTTCATATGCGTCAATGAATATGGTCCGCACTTGATGCCGAATACACAAGGTTGCCTTTGACTTTCAAAGGCTGCCTTTGGCACATGCTTTGTTCCTCCACACAGGAGCACAAAGCATGCAACAAAGCTGCCCTTGGTCAAAGGCAGCTTTGTGACATTTGTGCCACCTGCAGACCATATGCATTTGACGCATACTACTGTACTATTTCATTCAATTCGAATGTAACGCGTAACGCTGGCCTTTTCGTTCGAAAATGTAACGCACAAGGCCGGGTTGTTCGAATTTTTAAAACGTAACGCAACAATGCTCAAAATCGGCCGAAAATGGCCCAATTTTCATTTTTTTTCGCTTCCCGTTCACCGGTTGATACATCAAATAATGCATATTTTAACCAAGTTCTCACCTCGATTAACCAAGTGCCGATGTCAAATGTGAATCGCGGTAATGCTCGGAAGACTAGTACTTGGAGCCCCTGTCATTCGATCCGCGAACGGCCGGTTCAGCCCAGGCTCATCTCCGCCCTGTTCGAATTTCTTTCGGCGTAACGCCCCTCTACCCGTCCGTTCGAATTCCAAAATTCGAACGAGGGCGTAACGCGTAACACCCCCGTTCGAATTGAATGAAATAGTACAGTATCTGGGATTGTCATCCTGGCTGGACTAGGAACCTGGCCACTTGCGCAATATAACACTAGTTAGTTAGCCGTATGTCTTTCTTGTGGTCAGGGAGTGGACCACGGCCTATGCCGCCTGTCTGTGCCAATTCTCAGCCAAAAGTGATGAGTTGATGATAAGCGGTGGCGCCGAGGATGTCGGTCCGGAGGGTGGAAGGCATGGGATTGGTGTGTTTATTTACTTCCTAGAGCATTCCTACAATTATTTCTGCCACCCAAGTCCCTCTCCTGGCACACCGGCAGGTGTTTCTCTGGGGATACCCAACATCTGCGCTCAATCCCACAGTAGAAGCAGTGCATTTAACTAGCCATTCTTTATTGATATTTCTATAGTTGTCATATATAAAAAGATCATTCGTAACCCTTTGAATATAATCCCACCTTCAACAGGCCGTCTGCCGCGGTCAAACACCCAGTTTGCAAGGGTGGCCAGGTAGCTAGTCATTTCCCCTTTTGGGAACTCTGTCAGAATAAATTGACTATGCCACAAATACACATCCAAAATGGCCCCAAATAGGCTCAAACTCTTCCCAGGATGCGCGCCCATCTCATGGGGCTCATAGCGCCTGGGTGAAGTGCTCGAACTGGGCACCAGTAGGCCGAAATGGCTAAGGTGGCCAGGATCCCCCTCCCAAATAGTATGGTTTTCCTTTTTGCCCCCAGTGTAATAAGGCAAATAAAGCTAGCCTGTGCGGCTGCAATACAGGCATTTGGGTTAAATCCTTGTGGAGGTTTTGGAAGGAGAAGAATTATATCACAAAAACTTACCCTCATTGAGACCCTCGAAGGTAGTGAACAGGGCATTGTTTCACTTCCCAGTTTACAACTGTACCTATAATACCATCTAGTGTACATCTTGCTTGGAAGAGTTTTGAGTTATCATGGCACTCTCATTTTTTTCCTACTCTCAGCAGGAGGTGTGTTTCTTACCTGGAGTATTTACCCAAGCAACTACCATCTAAAGCCTGTAAATGTCAGTCAGCCATAGAAATTATCCCTAAACTTGTACATTGAGGAGGACCACTGTTGATAGTTGCTCCACTCCTGTCACTGGGTGTTGACCGAGTTTTTGCGATCCCGAAAGAGCCATGCTCCGAGGATATAGCCCCGAAGGACGAAAAAGCTGTTATAGGGCCCGGAATACGAACGGCTTAATGTCCGAAAGAAAGTCGAGATGAAGCAACTGTCCACAAGGTCGAGACGAGTTGAATTGGCGGTCTATAGCGGGTAGAAGAATATAATGAGGTGAATGTGCTGAGGTGTTCGCCTTGCAGTTATGATGGGGGCGAGCCTGTTCGGGTTTGATCTTGGTTTGATCCAGGTAACCAGAGTTGCGGCCTGGTTCGAGTAACCGGTGAGAAGGTGTACCGAACTAACTCCAAACGACGAGAGTCCCGGCCTTGACAAGCTGAAGGTGACATTTGAGCTGACGAAAGATGAGAAGGAATGAATAAATGAAAGAAAGAGAACGCTCCACCGGCTCCATCATACTTGACCTTCTTCCAATCCAGTTCCTTCCGCCGGAGCGAGTGCCACAGGTACAAGGAAGTTCAAAATTAAAAATGTGCACAAGTCAAAGTCAAACAACAGCCTTGACATTAACCCAGCAAATCAAGTGAGCCGAATCAAGTGGGCCGGTTCACAAGATGTTCGGCGGACCCTTAGCGGAGTCTGAAACTGAATAGATGCCGCACCGGTGCGGAATCAGCCTACGCGCAGGTAGCAGCCGGCTGATCGGCGGTGGTGGGCATTGGCTGATGGCGGCATTCACTGCCGTTGAGAGCATGGCGTGCTTGTGTGACTCGGCCACATCGGCGTCGGGTTTTCTAGGCCTGCAGTGGGAGGGCGGGCGGTGTGCGGGCTGGTCGAGGACGAGTGTCAAGGAAAAGTTACGGCAGTCAATCCAAATCGGGAACAAGTAATCAGCATGATTCAAGTTGCATCTTGCCTTTCTCCATGTCCCGTCTGCTGTAGCGCCGTCCAGCCGCGTTTTGCCGCCTTCATCGTCATAAACGCTCTTTGCAGACACTCGCTCTGAACTACGTCTGTGACTCTCATAAGTTCCTACTGACGCAGAGACTTACGAAAGCAAGCCCACCACAAGTTAAATCGGAGGCCGACCACTCGATCTCTGGGCCTGTTCGACGTCTATACACAAATTCTAGTTCCTCATCTTGTATTCTACCGAAAACGCCATGAATGAAGCCCAATGTGTGGCACACTGTACCTTCGCTATGCACGCAGGCCAACAGAACTTGAGAGCACTTCACATCGTCTACTGAAATCGTTTTGAACTCCTCGGAGTGGTCATTTTCCTTGCTCCCTCCCTTCTACAGCTCTCGTTTCCCTCACGGTCCGGTTCACACATCTATCCGACTTTCTGGAACGCCGTGTGAACAGGTGGGACCTGTCCGCAGTCTGATAATCCCTCTGACTTGGAGGCTCAAGCCCAAATTACAACCCGAAACTCTCAATTTATATTTTGACGCGCGGGGCCGCGTTCGCGGGACGCCTGCCCTAATCTGTGCAATATCAGTTGCCAATCACCTCCTTCAGCCTTCATTTCCCTTCTGCTCCCCCGTTGAACGTTGTCTCATTTACGGGACCTTCAAGAATGCAGGGACGATCCCTCTGTGAACAGGCGCGTCCTCACGCCGATCTGCTACTAACACTGACTTGAATTCAACAGCCAAAATTATACATGAATCTTCCGTCGTGGGTTTGACGCGCCGAGTCACCCGGGAACAGTGCGCTTTCACTATTATTATGATATTCAATATATCTTGCTGATCGCCTTATTCGGCTCTCACCGTCCCGCTCCCCCGTTGAAAGCCCTCGCGTCTGTGTAGCCCTCGGAATGCCGCCATTATCACCGTTTGATGGGTAAGTTGTTTCCGCCGTCTATTAATCGTCTCGTTCCATCTTGCCCTTATCTACTTTTTTACCAGGGACCGTTGTCCTTTGAGTCTGTGTGTCGGTCTATTTTGGTCGTTCTTCATCCAACTGACTGACTTGTCTTGCTGTCAAGACAGATCCTTCGCCGTCGCATCCCCGGTGGATGTCCTCGTCTCGTCTCGTATTCTGCATGTGCCAGAAAATAGTGTTATAGATCGGTGCATCTTCTTTCCCGGACCCACATCTCATCCTCAATGGGGATGGCCAAGGAGAACGGTGGTCCAGTGCGGGGGTAAGAGCCATGACGTATTCCCACCTCGTTTGTGACTATTCTTCTCACAACACTTCCAAAGACATCTGGTGACCGCCATCTTGAATTGCAATTCCGGTCGATGCGAACGGAGCTAAAAGTATCTGCACTCGCCCCAAATTCGCCCACTTGCCGATTTCCCTGAGTTTTCACTGCATCGCCGTTCAGAAACTCATGGCGGCCCTCAGAAATTTTGGGGCGAAATCCAACAGGATATGAACACTCTTGATAATTATTGTTTTGCATGCCGGGTTCAAACTTCAAATAAAATTTCAATGAGTCGGAAGTTAATCCCAAAAGCATCAACCGTCGGCCTTGAGGAATTTCTCCATCCTATCGGCCGACTTCACCGCTCAGTCTTTACGGATTCCATTCTTGGTTTGCATGTTGGTTGATTGTCGGGGTTTGTTGTCGGCTCGGACTCTGCCGCGCACCGTCACGTGAACCATTTATGACTCCATTCCGCCCCTTGACGAACGTTTTCGTTCAGCTCTGAAGATCACATAACTTGGGACCCAATGCCTAATCCACCGAAGCTTCCGCCCGAACTGGAATGCACAGTCTTCGAAATCGCTGCTCTCGCACGTCCGAAGATGATTCCAAGTCTCATACTGGTGGCACACCGTGTCAAGCACTGGTAGTTATACGCCAAAAACTCAGCGATATATTTTGACTAAGTCTCGATGTCTTTGACCCAGGGTTGAACCTCTGCTCTATCGAGTGATAATGGTGGTCCCCCCGCGCGAGGCCCTCGAGTTCGACACACTCCAATTCCCGCTTTTCACCTTCAAAATTCTGTTCAAGGTCATCGCGACTAAACCGCTGGAGTTTCTTCAAAACACAGTGCGATACCTATACATCGATGTGCCTGCCGAGTCCGCGGAACTGCAGTCCATCTGCACGGCATGCAAACATGTCGTGAGCCTGTTCCACTATGAAGGCCCGCGCAGCCCACTAGTTCCGGAGTTGTTGGATAACCTCCAGCATTTGCGCTACCTAGCTCTGTCGTTCGAAATTCTTCGGGACTGTCACATTGGGCGCCAGACCTCCTGCGTGAGCCATATCACGCATCTCGAGCTCTTTGATACACAAGAGGACCCCCGGGTCCCCGAGCTCTGTAAATATCTCCCTCTCATGTCCTGTCTCACACATATCGCTTTCGATTCCGTTCTGCACGATCAGCCAGTAGAAACTGCGCTGCTGGCGACAAAAAATTTGCGGTGCATCCTGCTTTTCGTTAACGCAGATTATGCCTCGCAGCTCCTGCGCAACCTCGATCCGCTGTTACTGCAGGACGATCGATTTCTCTGCCTCGGTCAGGAGAAAGACTGGCGCGAGGAGTGGCTACAGGGAGCTGCAACGGGAGAAAACTACTGGGTTGTCGCCGATGCGTTCCTCGCAGCGAGGCGTAACGGCAAGGTTGATCGTAAGCAACGAGACCTTCTGATGAACCTAATAAATTAACCCTTATTTCTTTGCGCAGGGTCTCGCTTCACTATCTCTGATACGGATACCTCGTGGCGGAATTGAAACTATGTTTGTGTTACTATTGAGTAAAAATAATGGAATATCCCATGTCCACAACTCTCTAGAATCTCAGCATAACGAAGGCGACCCGGAGCGGTACGTACTCAACTTGGATTCACTGCCCAAGGCTACGATTGCTCCACGTTGTCCAAGTTCAATGTCTGTGCAGGCTCTCGCTATGCTATATCTGATCTGGATACCTCGTGGCGGGATTAAATCAAAGTTTACAAGTAGCTCCCGCAATATCACGTCCTGAAAGCTTGTCCGTTCTCTCTTGAAGGTCGTATCATGAACATCATATTGGCTAAGACAATACAGCCCCAACTGCTTCCCCGTAACGACGAGGGAAGAGTGAACCACCTCTTCCAGTGACCACGTTTTGGGGCGACCGACTCGTGCAACTGACTGGTTATCCTTGACTGGGCGAACAGAGTTCAAGGTGCAGCAATTGGCGCGCGTACATGGTTTTCTCCTCGTACCGGCAGAAGTCTTTCTCCGTGAAGTCTGATCTTCCATCCCCAGGTCGGCTACACGGTTAGGGCGGTTACCCGGCTCGGCAGATCATACCAGTCAGGCCTCATCTGGAAAACACCTAGTACCTACCTAGATCTTGTAAGGGTCCCCTAGGCTTCTAGACCCCTAGGCACCCCCCCCTTTCTAGGAAAGGCTGCCTAGACGAGGTTTCCCTCTATAGAATCTCTAGACCCCGAGATGTTTAGAGCTCAAGAGCTTCCTAGAGCTCCTAGAGTCGGGCTCCACCTAATACGCCGGCATCTTTGATGGTTTGCGACGGCCGCGATCAGATTCATCGGACTTTCATCGGACTTGTTTCAAATTGCACAAAAAAAGGGGAAACCAAATAATATTCAGTACTAGGCTACAGCCATCGAAAATAATACATAGTGAAGCCAGCAAGACACAGTTCTCAGTTGACGAGCATCGGAACCAAGTGTCGTGAGGCATCAGTGAGCGTGATTGATTCTTGACAGTTCATCATCATAGTTGATGTGTTGCCGACCATCGCCAGCGGCCAGATCACGGTGTCGAGTGGGGGAAAGAGCACGCAAGCAGCCTTGAGGAAGGTTTGGCCGAGAGCGTGCTTGGATAGTACTAGACAGCAAAATGTACTTGAAAAACTTTTGGTGCGAGGCTTGAGTCTTGAAGACTTGAGAAGGAGCAGCACAGTTGAGGCGGACTTGAAGGCGGACTTGAAGGCAAACTTGATGGTGGTAGTGGGAAGAAGGGAAGAGAAATACGACAAGATTTGATGAAGTCTGCTCTTTATGACTTGAGCGACGACAGTTGTGGTGCTTCCATGAACTGGGTTGATTGCATGTCAGCCATTGATGCTGGGTAGAATGCGATAGAGAAAGGGCAACTATTTAGAGCAGGATGTCTATGGTAGACCTGCAGCTCTCAAAAGCTCTAAGAAGATAAGTGAGATCTAGGAACGTCTAGCGAGACACCGCCACTCTAACACGTGGGAGTATTTCTAGCAAAGAAAAACCGATTTGCAGATGCTGGTATGCAAGGGTTGATGACTCACGGGTCCCGCTGCCCCGACGGTTCCGGATACTAACCGTGTCGGCTTTTTAGATATTCGGCTACATAGCTGGTACCCCAGTGTTGGGTATACGGATACGTGGTTGGAATCATCAGCCAGTTCCGCGAAAAGATTCGTGTATATAAACTTCCTTCCAGGTCGTCCAAATCAATCCAACATGTCTGAGCCAAAGAACAACTCCCCCCGTCTTCTTAATCACCGGGTGCTCAACAGGGCTAGGCCGAGAAGTCGCTCTGGGTCAGTGTTACTTTGATTGGACGTTCTCTGGGTCTAACAGCCGGTGACTACACAGCCGCGTTGGAAAGCGGGTTCCGTGTTATTGCGACTGCCCGGCACTTGGAGGCGTTGTGCGATCTCGAGAAGAGCGGCGCGAAAACTCTGGCACTGGATCTCGCCGACTTCGCTGTGAAAGTAATCGCTGTGTAGTAAGCGGCCGCTACGCCTTCTACGATTGGACGGTGCTCACGCGAAGGTTTTTTTTGTCTTTTCAGCGGCCAGATCGACTACCCTCGTCAACAATGCAGGAGTTGCGCAGGGCGGCGCTATCGAGGAGGTCTCGCTCACGGAGGCGCTAACCCAATTCAACACGAATTTCTTCGGCCTGGTAAGTACTATCTTATTTTGTTGAGTAGTGAGGTTTGACTACGAAGGACTGCATAGCTGAATATCGCGAACGCATTCCTTCCCCACTTCCGATGCAGGCGTACGGGGACGCTGGTGAACTTCAGCTCGGAAATAACGTGAGTTGCGATGCCTGGTGCTGGACTGTATGCCGCGTCCAAGGCCGCGGTTAATGCGGTCTCCGACACGTGGGCGCGCGAGCTTGCGGAGCATGGAATTCGGTCGATATCCATTCAGGTAGAGATGAATTTGGCCTCCGTGGGCGTGCAAATACTGAATTCACTAATTCTTCTCCAGCCAAGCGGCTTCCGCATGGAGTTTTTCAGCTCTGCCGCCACTCGGCCTGCGGCGAAGACGATCGAGGGCTATGACCTCGCGCATGGCACGATCAAATTCATGGCCGATGAGTTCGTTGCGCCCGGTGATCCGGCCAAGGCAGCGCAGAACATCATCAAGCTTGTCACCAAGCCAGAAATTCCACTCCGCTTTGTGGTAGGTGATGATGCGTATGCCAATTGCAAGGCATTCTATCAGAAGCGGCTGGAGGAGATGGAGGCGGTGCGGGAACTGAGTACTGGGACAAATTTCGAGAAGTGAATGGGCTCACAGTCGGTGTTGCATTCCTTGTAGGGAGGAGAGGCTTGAGGAGTCGAAATCGAGCGTCTAATTGAGTGTCCTATTTTGCGCAACCTTTTTCAGTTTGTATGAATAGACTGTGATAACTTGAGCCATCCGCAGGCAGTGGACGGTACTGAAGGGCACGGTTAGCTCCTGAGATTTGTCACATTCAAGCATGCGCTTGGAATCTACTCCCGAGGAGCTGGTTAGACTGGTGAGAGAACAGGTTGCCGGAGAGATCCGAGAGCGATACCGGAGCGCAGCTGCAATCACTGATGTCGATGTCGGTGACTTCTCTCCCTTTTGCCTTCGACCACGATGGCGCACTATGAGCAGTTGGGAGACGCACCTGAGGAAGGACCTGGATGTAATTAACGGATGCATGGACAATTAACAAAGATGTCGAATTGGCCGATTGTGTTAAAATTGGAAGAGAAGCTACGGATGATGGTTGAACCAATATGTAGGAACATTGGAATTGAAACTAGTAAATCCGCGAGAAGGTAGCAATGAAGATGTCTACGAACCTGAACCCTAGCGAGCCGCTGGAAGCTGAAGCCGAGGCGCTCGGTGGAACCTGAAGCGCGGGAGTCAGCTTGATAAAGACAACTAGATCAAAAACTTACCCCAAGGACCTCATTCGTTCGTTAACTGGACTCGCGGTCGCATATACGATTTATGAAGAAAGAAAGAACAAGAGAAAATTGCGAAGGATTCAAAAGACGCAATCGAGGAAGGAAGGGACGGAACGGAAGTGTGGACTCGGGGAGAAAGAAGGGTAGGACATTCGGCGAAGTTCAATGTTGACGGATCTGTATCAAAAGTACGTCAGTCGGATGGAAGAAATTGAAAGGCTCACCTCGAGGGGCGCGGTTCGATGGTAGGTTATAAATAAGGTCAGTTCGCCAAGTTCAAAGCTACGGTGCTCAAACAAGGCAAATACATGATCAACTGAGACGCACCTGAACTGAGTTGTAGGTTGAAGCTGTACCCTGAGCGTCGAAAGTAAATTCGACGAGACGAAGGAAGGTACGAGAAAGAAGCGGTTATCGAATAGAAACATACTTTAAGTGCAGCGCGCCCGAGAACGTAGCATTGATAACTGAACTATCTTCGAGTCAGTTCAAAGGAACTGGAAGCATCACCAAAAAATACAGACCTACCTGGACGTTTCAAAGACGAGATTGTACTAGCAAGGGGTATCCAATAGAATCGTGACTACTTACCGCACGCGCGCAGTTCCGCGCGTCAAATGTACCGCCATAAATTTGGGAATAGTTTCAGCTTGAGTTTTGAAGTAATAGTACGTCGTAGGTGGAGGAACAGACTCACTTGCTCAAGTCGTGATATTCACGGCGTTCCCAAAGGTCGTACACAGTGCAGGCAGTCAGCGGGGGAGCGGGAGGATATGGGAGTTGAAAAAGACGATTAACCAGAAATAGTTGAATGGCGCGTACCGTTCCCGCACGGGGAAAGCTTTGAGCCTAGGCTTGAGGATTGATGTTAGATGGGGTAGCGGACCGCCGTGGAGGCAAATCTCCTCAAAACGGCGATCACAACGGTGTTCTCGAAGTTCAGATGCAATGGGCGGAGCAGATGAGGATATGGCTGACAAACCGGTCAGTAAGAATTATTGAATTGAACGGCAAGGGAGGTAACGGACCGCGGAGCAAACAATCAAATCTAAACGCAGGTACCCCTCATGCTCTCAACAAGGTTGTGAGTCGATTATTGAAAGTGTCCAAGGGTAATCGAATCCAATACCGTCGACTCGTTCCATCGGCCAGCAAGTGAGGTAAGAATAAAATACATTGTATTCATTCACGCGATGTACTGGCCAACGGTATACAAATCAAAGAGTATCCACGACGCAGCTGGAGGGAAGATGGGAACAGGGAGAAAAGCGGGGGGTGGTGTGTGGAGGTGGGGAGCGCGCCGCGCGAGGGATGGATGTGCAGGGGAGGAGAGATGGAGTCGAAGCTGGGCTTGTGATGAGCTAACATCAGAGTAGACGTCCATGCGCCACTCGCAGATATCGGCGCCTCAGAGGCAGGAAAGGGGCGAGGGAGGCGAGGGAGGAGGGGGAGTAAGTAAGGGGAGCGAGCGAGGAGGGACGGACAGGCGGACGGACGGAGGGAGGGAGGGACGGAGGGAATAGTAAAGGAAGAAGGGAATACAGGAGAGAATGGTTGGGGGCCGGCATCGGCATCGGCATCGCGCACGCGCGATCGTAGATCCGGGTTTGGGGTGGGAGCAGCTGCGCGGTGGGAACCATGCGTGTGAGTCGGGAGTCGGCCGCAATGTGCACGCAGGGTTGGGGGATCAGCGGGATGTGTAGAGGAGCGCGCGTTGCGGTTCCCATCGAGCTTTCCGGACCGTCTCTGGATCGCGCAGAGGGGCGTGGGGGCATGGAGCGCGGCCAGTCGCGTAGCGCGCGGGGGGTCGCACAGCTGAGCTCGGGTCTGGAGGTGACTGTTTCTAGAGGCTGTGAGTCGGCCGAGTCTTTCAGAACCGAGCAGCGCAGGGCGGGTATTTAGATGACGAAGGACGAACGCCGAAGGCCGGATAGGGAGAGCTTGCTGGGGGGGGTTATGTGCAGAGCGCGTACAGCGGGCGCTGAGCATCTTGGCCCACAGAGTGGCGCGCGCCACGGGGAAGGACCGCGGGGGGCACACGCGCCCGACGTGCTCGTAAGCGCGAGGTCTGTCGTCGTTGATAGCGAGCAAGCGCGAAGTTTGAGTATTGCAGCGAGCGAGTCGGAGTCGGGGGTGGATATCGTATCCGGCTAGTAGACGAATCGCAAGCGCGGCCTCGGCGTGGGCTGAGCAGCGGAGCCGTGCAAGTATTGGGCCTAGAGTGGCTCGAATCGGGGAGTCGATGTGGAAGACCGGCGCATAGCGAGAGGGGACCACAGAGGAAAGAGTATCTGCGATACACCTGCCCGCCTGTATCCATCTACCCGCCTTCTCTCCATAGCTTCGGAGCGATTGGCGTAGGAGTCGAGTCGCCTGTGCTTGAAGGCGATAAAGTTCGGGACTTGTAGGGTGTGCTTGTGTGCTTAAGCATGACTCGGCGTTGGATGCGTCTGGTATTCAGCGGGAGGGCGGGTGGTACTATCGATCGCCTAAGGGACAACCGTTAGTTGACCGTTAGCGCACTCGGTGAAATGCACTAGACCGGTAACGATCTGTCTACGGGAATACTGTCGGTAGACAGACCGGTCGATCTGGGCTTGAATTTAGATGATACGCATTTCGCCTCATTTCACCACGTGAAAGTCACGTTTGATGCCCCATCAACATAGCCACAACCGCCGTTTGCCATCTGAGGCACGCAAACCCGCACCAAAATGCCTCAAAAAAACCCCAGCGCGCAGGGAATAATGTCTATTTCACAAATTCGGAGCTTTGGTATTTTATTTCTACTGAACGGGAGGCACTCGGACTTCGGATTTATCGGGTTTACTTCCCAATTTGGCAAGTCGTGATTTTCACGTGAGGAATGACGTCGACAATGCGTATCATCTGAATTCAAGACCAGACCGACCGGTCTGTCTACTGACAGTATTCCCGTAGACAGATCGGTTACCGGTCTAGAAATGCACTAGGTACTGTATGCTTGTATTTGGTTTGATTGATCGCGGGAGCTGTAACCGCATCTGGCCGGCATCCCGTAGACAGATCGGTTACCGGTCTAGAAATGCACTAGGTACTGTATGCTTGTATTTGGTTTGATTGATCGCGGGAGCTGTAACCGCATCTGGCCGGCATCGCGTTTTACGAAGCATACAGTACCTAGTGCATTTCACCGATTGCGCTAACGGTTGCCCCTTGAGGGAGACTGTGTCTATGTTCCAATCCGCAAAAGCAGAAGCATCAATTAGCTGCGTCGACGCACTAACTGCGCATGTCTCAAGGTCAAGGTCCAGCAGCGTGTACTGTACTATTTCAACCAAGTGTTCATACAGTGCCAACAAAGGCACTTTGCAGTGATAATGGCAGGCTTTTTCAAGTGTGTTCATGATTGCCTCTGGTAAGCTAGGGCATCAAACCGTCCCGTATTTTTACGGAGTGACGGCCCGTAAAAACGGTTACGTGCGCGTACCGTCGACAGGTTCACAGCATTCTTCAACGATACGGGGACGGGATGGGTCAGCCGGTAAATGTCCTCCCGTAACTGTCCATTTACGCATAAACTACGGCTTCCCAAAATGGACATGAAATCAACATAATATCCTGGACTTAATTGATCTATCAGGCGAAGCTCTAGAGGAATTAGCCAGAGAGGACGATGATAAAGAGAAAACCGGGAGCAAGGACTTGCAATTCCACAAAATTCGAGTAAAATCGAAAGAGGAACTAGCAATTGCGGATGCTCAGAACGACAATAAATCGGATACTGAGAGCTGTATCAGTGCCGGTGACTCTGATTTAGACTTGGATGAAATCCGGAAGGACCATACGAACGATGGGCCGAGGTGTCTAAGCAATCCAAGGAGTAAAACAATTCGTGTCATTTGAAGAACCAGTAAAGACTGTATTAGGAGTTGGGCAAGTGAAAGTGATACAGGAAGGACTGTGTTATGGAGTTGGACAAAGGGGGGAAATAACAATCGCGGAAACTATGAAAGGATCATTTGGCGGCAGGTTTGTTGGTGCCCAGGAAGGGGCATTGACGATGGAAATGCCCAACCTCTTGGCAGAAATAGCAGGCCCGAGGCGGGGGACCGAATGGCATTCCAGCTTCCGTGAAATAGATGTTGGAACCAGAGTCTGCCACCACCAGAGGCCAGCTATTGTACGCCCTGTGGGAGCATCAAATTGAGCCAAGAATGATAACCTGAACAAGGAAATAAATTACCTAAGCTGAGGATGCGGCTGGGGTGCGCTGGTGTTGCGCGTTGAGGATCCGCAATAGGTCCTTGAGGAGGTACTCGCGATGTTCGAGGACGCACCGAAGTTGGGCATTGCTGAACCCAATTCTGCTCCGTATTTCAGATTCTTGGAGCCGGAGTGAACCGATGGAGTTGGTGTCAGACTGGTCGGTATTGAGAATCTGGTGTACTTCTGCAATGGTCTTTTGGACTGCAGGTCCATTAGTAGCTTGCCAAGCTCTGCGGCTAAAAGTCGACGGTTGGGGTCAGAATTGAGCAATCACGATTGCTTAAAGACGAACTGGCGTATTGATCCACGGAGTCCTCGTGGGCATAGGAATGTGTACGGTTACGCTTTTTCGGTGGGGGGACTGGGAAGTCTGCGGTGACTGGTCTGGACACTGATTCGGGGTCAGTGCGTGATAAAATAGCCATGGCCTTGATATAAGATGGCACCGATCGGTCAAAGCCCTTCATACAAAGAAATGACAGGCGTACTGAAGATGGACGTGTACTGGGAGTCGGAGTAACGGGGAATGCCTACTCACGTTGTTGAGTAATTGGGCAAACTTCTTGAAAAACCCCTCATAGTCGGGTGGGCTTACGGAGGCGTGAGCATCGAGCGACTGAGTAGTACGATGGCTAGTCGAGGGGGTCCCTTCCTCGACCTGCATGTTGGAAAAAGAGGCGCAGAGTTTGTCAATCGCGAGGATACACTGGGCCAGTGCCTCTAAAATAAGAGACATACCCGTTCAGCATCAATTTGCATAGGGTCGTCGACCTCATCAGAACCAGTCATGGGGAACTCGGAATCGTCGAAGACAGAGACATCATTGTCAATATCTTCAATGACAGCCTTGGACTTCTTGGCTTTCTAGAGAAAAAGACGAGATATGTTAAATTTTGAGCAATCGCAATTGTTAAAAATTTCAATTTACCTTCCCTTTGGACTTCTTGGGCTTAGCGGTGGCAGCAGCCTCGGCGGCTGCTTGCTCCTCAGCAGCGACGCGAGCATCCTCGAGCTCAGTATGATGAGCCTGCTGAGCAGCGATGGTTGCGGCGGACAGACCAACGCGATTCAACTCACGTTCAGTCTTGATACGGGAACAAAGGTCGAGAATGGTGGGGTAACGACCACTGATAATTCCACCGGGACCTGTGGCCGTCTGGTGATACGAGTTCTTCATGTTGAAAAATACATCGTAAAGGGATTTGTCGCGGGCAATAGCAGGAATCATCGTGCTAAAGCCCTCCTATGAGAAGACAGACTCAGTATGGTTATTAGAACTTGAAATATGTCGTCGTACCAGTGCAACAGTCTTTTCATCGAGAAAAGCATGCTGTTTTACACGGTCAGGGTACCGAGTAGCGGCAACGGATTCACTGATAGCAAGGAGGCTGTCGACCATGGCCTTGGGCATAGTGGGGACGGAAGTGGAGACCATGTTTAATAAACGAGGGTATTCGGTGAAGATGCTGGTATAAGGAGTGAAAGCACAAGCAGCTTTATACAAATCGTGGATGCTGTCCATTCGGATAACCTTTGTGCTCTGAGTAATGATGTAACTG
This sequence comes from Mycena olivaceomarginata, assembly GCA_029378375.1. Taxonomy (NCBI): domain Eukaryota; kingdom Fungi; phylum Basidiomycota; class Agaricomycetes; order Agaricales; family Mycenaceae; genus Mycena; species Mycena olivaceomarginata. The sequence goes on from JARKIC010002508.1 coordinate 18,454, forward strand.
GGGACAGTTACAATTTATGAAAAGGGGAGATGGGACTTAGACGATGACAAAATTTCAAAATTTTGGACTCTGGACTCTGACGATGACTACTTTAATCGTTAGCCGAAATAGGCGACGCGAAGCGGTAGATCAAAGTAAGCTCAGTTGGTCATCGGCTAAAGGAACACATCATTAGCAAAATAGCCGGCTCGGCTAGCATCCATCTAAGCGATGAAAAACGCGCTAAGCGGTTCAGACCACGTAGGCATATGGGCCGAACCTTAAAAACATGATTATCTGATGGGAATCATGATGACAAGAGCTTCCGCAGATACTAAGATCGGTGATCATAACTTCGAAAGATGTTATAATTTCGGGTCGATACATCAGTGTTATGAACTCTACACATGATAGCGACAGAAGGAGTACGATTACTGGATAATCTACTCTAGCGCGCGCTTGTAAACCAGATAATGGAGCTTTTCGATCAAAAGAGGCGGAATGCTAAAGATCTCCTTCAGCAAGTCAATGCTGGTTAAGGCACGCGGCAAGGAGAGAGGTCGGATGAACTCCGTGACCCCTTTGGTAAAGAAAGATCCAACTGGAATAGGAGCGTGGTCCCAAAGATAGAAAGTGGCGGCGCAATCAGAATAAAACTGATTAACCCAAGCATCACGATCTATCACAGAAGATGAGAAATAAGCGAAGAAGAAATAAGGGGCTGCGCACCTTCATCAGGAAGAAGCGCAGTTCTAATATCACAATAACAAGCCAAACGCAAGCAGAAGGCTTCACGACTGCAAAGAGTGCAGTACTCGTGGTTCAAATGAACGATGCAGGCGAAACATGGGATGTTCCAGCGAACGAAGGTGCAGGAAGTTGAACCGTCGAGACAAGAACTGCAGGGACTATCCTAAAAAGACATTGAGTCAGGTATATCCACGGTTACTGGTTCAGGGGTCAACACACCGGGTGTAGCTGGAATAATATGTCCACGTTGGGTGCTAATGCATCGTAAAAGGTTGAACAGGGTGGCAAAGTGGGCCATGAATCCTGGCGGAGAGCATATCATAGAGGATCGTAGTAGGGAACAAAGTGGGACATCTCCATGTTTTAAAAGGAAAGCAGTTGCAACTGCTCTCCTTTTATGCATATTCGAGCACTAGGGTGATCTGGAACCAAAATAAAGGAGCGCTAGCGTGGGATGATGGGATATACCCGAGAGCCGAGATGGGATGGATAATCAAGGGCCCCCCCGTCGAAAACTTTGAAAGTCCACCAAGGGCTTAAGGTTTCTCAACAGGGAAAGCAAGGAAAATTACTTGGATTCGTTCAGCGGGTTACAAAAACTTGTATGATATGTGATACAGTATATTACTTGCGAGCCTTGGCAATCGCAGATGCTCGTTCACTCATATATCCCAAGAAAATCCAGTGCGCTACTTCGATCCCAATGGTCCCGCTTCACCCTCGTCCGGCCAAGTCGACACCCTCCTCGGGTGGGGGAGTCAGTTAATGAGCGCATGTGGCATGGCGTGTGAGGAACTCGATGAGAGTTGGGAGATCTTCGTCGGTTGGAAGGTCGTTCTGACAAGGGTCGCTGATGAACGGGTAGCGCATGATCGCGGCCCGGTAATTGACAGACAACTCCGCCTCGGCCTCGATCAGGAGTTGTCCCCAGAGAGGGCGAAGGTCCTCTGGGATCTCCGTAATATGAGGGAGACCATGAGGTCCCAGGTTGGTGACCACTCCGCAGATCCAGGCACTAACGCGATTACTCACGACTGCGATACACGCGCTGGCGCGGAAGAGTTGCTCGCGGGCAAGCTCGTAGTCGGCGCGGGCAGCGGAGAGATCGGTGATGAGCTCGTTACCACCTGTAAATAGGTTGTTAATAAGCAATCATGGAAGGGTGTGAGACGAGGGAGAAAAAGGAATGTACGTTCATTCGAGAGCCGAGTATACGGCTCAAGGTGGTTGGCCGCATGAGCATGGTCGGTGACCACAAAGGTGTGGCTGCAATGGGACAAGTGTCCCTTCTCGCAGTGCTCGCAGAGGGAGCGCAGGGCACCGTGGTCACACTCATGGTCGCGGAGGATGCAATTGGAGCATCCTGCGTCGAACTAAAGAAGAGAAAATTAAAAAGACGAGCAATCGCGATTGCTCAAAACTCACCAATATGGGTTCACGCGTTGGTTGGCAAGCGTCTCAGCAGCCAAGGATACCGTATCCATCGATGAGACCGGTTGAGGAGGGACATAGGCGGGCAGCTCGCCCTTCTTGCTCTTCCTGCGGGGCTTGCGCACGGGAATGGGGAAGCGGGTCGAGGTATCCACGAGTGCGGGTGTATTGGCTCGCGCCTTACCCTTACTCTTGCTCTTCCCTGAAACCTTGCTCTTGGATGGAGCAGGACCCGTCCGCTGGTGTTTAGCAGGGTGCAACGGCTCCTCCTCCTCCTCCTCCTCTCCCTCCTTGTTGTATGCTTCGGAGGCAGGCGGCGTGGACAGATTTCTGGGACGACTTGATTCGGATCATAGGTCATCCTTTTTTATCACGAAGCTGTGGAGAATGAGAAACAGAAAGGGAAAAGAAAGAGTTGAACATACGGAAGCAGGTGCGGGATGCACAGGAGGTGCACCCCGGCGAGAAATGTGCTTGCCTCGAGCAGCAGTACGGGGAGGGCCACGCTACAAAAAGAAGGATGAGAAGAAGAATAAATAAAATACTAGGGGACGTACGCGGGGCGGGAGGTCGTCCAAAGCTTCTGTGATTGCTAGGGCGTCGGCAGAGGACATCTCGGGCGGATCCACCTGCATTTCGATGGAATTGGAGGGCGACACAGCAATCGCAGATGCCTTCTGTGGAGTGGGAGGATCCTTCTTCGCGCTGCCAAGCAGCTGGCGGATATCGAAGCTCACAGAACCAACCGCAGAAGGTCCCAACTGCGCTGGCGGAGTTGCAGGACCAAGTATGGGCATGAGGGAACACTCAGGAGGGGTGGAAGGTTCGTAATGCGGGGAATAAGTTCCCACACGCGAACCTGCGAACCTGCAGAACCGGAACGGCGAGGGGAAGAAGTCTCGCCCGGCTGCGAGTACCCCACCTGGATCCTCCTCCACCAGTGCCACACAGAGTCAAAGGTGGACATGCCCTGCACAGGGTAAGGCTCCTCCAACGAATCTTCGTGCGGGCCGCGAGGAATCGGCGAACCAGCGGGGGATCAGCAGAGAAGCCTGTGAATAAGGGAATTTCGGTTTAAAAAGAGGTAGAAAGGAGATAACAACAGAGAAAACTTGCAGACACTGGGTCCTCGGGGAGGAGGTCAGTCGTCCAAGCCGCATTACATCGGTCGGCGGGCAAATAATCGATGAGGTCCTGGACGGAGTTGACGAAGGCGTGCGTAATATGGGCAGATAGTCGCCCGGCACGAAACTCGTTGGCAATTGCTCACTATAAAAAAAGTCTGTAAGCCGAAATGGCAAGCACGATTGCGGGCGCAACTCACGAAAACCGTGTTTTCCGGGGCAATGGCGTCTTCAAAAAGTTGGACGACTTGGTCGATATCGGTGTCGTCATAAACCCTGCCCTTGGCAAGGAAAGCGGCGAGTGCGTGAAGTGAGGGCCAGGCAATGCGTTGCAGAGTAACGTGGTCAGCGAGGAGGAAAGTGTTGCGGAGGGGTTGATCCTCAGGGAACTCCTGAGTACACGGGAATATCCACCCGAACGAGAGAGGAGGATACTGGGAGGGTTAGACGATGAGTAGAAAAAGGATGGCGAACCACATACCGTATCCCAATGTGCAGAATGGGCGGATTCGCCTTCTGGGAGGAAGGCGAACCATTCATCTCGCGCACGGGTAGGAACCAACTCCCTCACTGCGAGGACCAAGTGGACAAGGGCCGCGAGGAGGGTCATGAATGTCCTTGTATGTGGGACAAGGGGATAGGCACGGTGGAGAGTTTCCTGAGCAATCGCGATTAGTTAACTCTGCCTGTTTGAGTGAGTTTTAGGATAAAACTCACGAAACAGGTATGGCACAGTCAAGGATGGTCGCCCAGTAGCCTGGGTCCGTACGACGAATACATTCAGGGACCCAGGCGAAGGGCAACAAGCGATAGATGGCCAGGTGCGCTAAGAAATAGAGTGCCTTCCAAGAGTCCTCGGACACTTGGACCGCCGAAAAGCCGATCTCCTCGGGGTGAACGGTCAGATATGGGCGCCCAGGTGTTGGTAAAACATCGGCGTCGGTGAGGCTGTAGGGTGGGGGCAGGAAGTTGAAGAGGTCTGGGGAACCGAAGAACTGGTCTATCCTGGACCTGGTATCACCAGGAGTATTGAAAGTGGCGAACGGGGCACCGTCAAGGAAGGAGCGGGATGCCTCGGTATTGGACATGATGGATTGAACGAAGATTTGTGAAACATCAACATCGAGCACGTGCTGTGTTACGACATCGCGTGCGAGGCGTGGATAGGGCAGCAGAACTTGGGTCCTATTGACATGAGCAGAGACGAATACGATGGAAGATGTTTTGCCTTCTAATAAAACCCAATTGTGATTGCTGAAAAGGTGGATTTAAGATCCATCCTATGAGGCAGACCATAGCGGGGACTTGGGAATAGGGGCAAAACATCAACTACGATCGTATTAACTGAAAATCGGGTTGTTCAGTATCAAATAACAAGGATTTTGGGCTCATAACCTAAAAAGGGATACAACCCATGATCCTCGGGAGTTCGAAGGATCGAATGATGGGTGTTGACATGAACAGATCACTCGATGACAAAATAAGATTTGTCATGTTCAGATAAAGGTCACACGGCGACCGGTTGAGTGGGGACACTCAATATTTATGAAAAGGGGAGATGACAGACCTGGTATTGGGGCGCCCGGGCATTTATTCAAATCTGCTCGAGTTGCAACATACTATAATGTACTTCATTACATTACAACGTCATCTCACGAGGGCCATTGCTGGCCTGAGCAGTTAGCTAAAAGGGATATAATGTGTCTCGAACCATTAGGAAGGTGCTGGACAACAATCCTGGTAAAGGGTTGGAGTGGGAAGTTGCTAATGGAGGAATCGCAAAAAGTGCCTTACCATCCTGGAAACAGATTTGGGCTACTGCACATCCCTGACTAAGGGCATATTACGAGGGAACATCCTTCTGAACCAGAGGGATCATTGTTGGGCATCATCTGACATCTCCAGAACTGCCAAGAGAGGGCTCGACTTGGTCAATCTACCAATTGACTAAGAAACCATACTCGGGTACTGGGAAGTGGCGGCTATCATGATTTTCAGACAAATCACTTAAGCGGTTCAAGGCGGAACCATTTGGGCGGATGGTTACCAAGGAGGGTAACGGAGTGCTGACAAGGAGGTCGGCTAAAAGTTGACATATCAACAATATCCCATCACGATCGTTCTAAGCGATGTAGATCTTGACTCACCGTTAAGCTTGGCTCATTGATGTTTCTTATAAATCTCTCTCAATTTTACTAATCGCTTGATATCTGACAGGAGTTCATCGGCTAGCTGCCATACCACTAATCATATACCCTGAACCCTATTGCTCGCTTGTATCAGTCTCGTTTATATTTAGAATCCTGTAACATATTTAAGTGGATGGTTATGGGAGGAACAGGAGTGAATCTCACCCCACCTGTTGGACGCGAAGTTACTAGACTTCACGCTTAACCGGTAGAGTAGGCATTCATTCGGAGACACCAGAAGCTATACCAAGTTTCGTTTGTTTTCCCTGTTTGAATATATCTGTGTTGGATTTGGATCTTTATAAACGACGCGTGGACATATTGGATAATGGAACGGACGCGTGAAATATAAGGAAACGGATCGGACTTGACAATTGGTTGTAATCTCGCAAGGATTAGCAATCACGGATACTATTGGAATCGGGATTCATAAGATCACTTGCTTTACGCATCGGAGTACTATCTCCAAACATAGACCCACATCATACAAAACCGTAGAACATAAAATCTTGTCTGTCTATCCGCGATTGCGCCTAGAACGGATTCGAGCAAGTTTTATCTATACGACTTGTAGACCTGTAAAGTCTTGCTTCTCAAAGAGAACTAAAGTTCAAATTGCCACAATCCATACTGGATTGGAACCCCAAACTTGCACGAGGACTATAGTGTTTGAGTTGTTATAGTCGCATTATCGAACCGCCGTATTCATTTACAAGGTTTGGTTTGAGGTTATTTCACCGCCAGCCCTATAGTCAGTGTTTCAGCGGCATGCAGCACACTAAATGGCTTTAGAATTACAGATAGCTTAGGTTAGTGCACAATGGAATGTGGTGAGCACAGCGGGGAAAGACGTACCGGTGTACGATCTGGGGCAAAGCGGCAGCGCTGACGACGCGGAGAGAAATATCAGGGTGATGTCAATAGGAGCAACGGGGCGGGGAGGCGACTGCGGAACCCTCCGCCGGGTCGAGTTCTTCTGGATTTTCCGCAGCACCCCTTCATTCGGTTGGTTCCAGAGTCTGCTCCAGGGGGTTGAGGCTGCCCAGGCTGATTGTACGGGCTTTCAAGGGTTCAAGTGAGACGCCATTGTGGGTTGCTGTGAGTGAGGGAGGCAGGAAAGCGGGAGAGCAATAATAGTGTGGAGGGCAAAAGCCGTGGGAGCTTATTCAAACTCCGACGATTAGTAATAAGGTCGGCGACCAATCACTCAGCGCGCGGTTAACTCCAGACTAAATGGATATCTATTTACGGACGAGCTGCTTTCATCGGGCGCCTCTCAATTTCCACTGGCAGTGTCGGTGAATCACTGTCACTCTTGTTGCTCCAAAAGGATCTCGACATTGGCTACGTGCCTAGTCTGTTAGTTACCACGCCTTGATTACCGTTGCTGAGGGTTATTATGTAAGCTTTCCATTTTGGGATCTAATTGATGACACGCGAGACTTCAAAGGACGCGTTTTGAACCACAGAAATGCATAAAACTTGGTGCAAAGCACTCTCAGGTACATAAAACTTTGCTACTTGAAGAAATAACCCTCGATGCTCTCTGTCTGTCCGAGTTGGGGCATCAACCCATCAAATAATGCCGAGCATACACATCTTCGTGTTGACGGCTCTTATAAAGTACCTCTCTGGTGCAGTGGAATCAATTCAAATCAAACATAATAAAAATGGCATAATATGGCCGGAACCTGCAAGAAACGCGTCAAGAACGCGAACAGACGCGTCCTGGGCAAAGCACGTGAGTTCCCAAAACGGAACGCTTACATAATAACCCTCAGCAACGGTAAATAAGGCGCTGTAACTAACAGACTTCAGACAAGGTTGCGAGTGGGAAGTCAGTGCAAGAGACTACTATGTGCCCTCCCTCCCGTCAACGCTGGCGCATTCCCCAAAACAATCTTCGTGGTCCAAGTGTCAAGAGTCAAGGACGGATTCTGCTGCGCTGGTCGCCCCCGTTTTCCGCTGCCGTGTCGTCGAACGCAAGACCCGCACAGGTGGCACCTCAGATTTTCGAAAGCTCTATGACAAGACGGCAAGGCAGTAATCTCCCATGTAAAGCATGATCGTAAATTGCTCTCACCGCTGGCGTGGTGTTTCAAGTTCGCCAATCAGCATTGGCGACGCGGATACTGTTCCTGGGGCCAGCCACGTCCACTCTTCTCATCTCCAGCTTCGAGAATAGGCGCCCACTTGCCCAGAGGAATGCGAGCTTTCGATGCCTGTTGGGATCGATGCGCTATCTGAATTCGCTGCATCCGGGGAAGCTTGCGTTCGAGAGGGGGATTCCGGTGCCGTCTAATTACAACTTTCTCCAAATTCTGGAGGTAGAAAGCTGCCTTGCTTACCGTCGATTTTACTTGCACTGGACTTCAGGGTACCAAGTACCAGAGATCTCCAGGTCGCTTCCTTTGGGGTTCTTCTCAATACGTGCGTCTTTCCAAATTAATCCTCCCCCCCTTTGAATGCCTGCCGAATGGAATTTAGTTGTCAATCCTGAGTTGGTCAGCGAAATTAATGACCTCCACACGGAACTCACATAGACACCAACCTCTAGTTCGACCACGGTGCGGCGCTCGTGAGTATTTTTCTCTCCTGGCTTTTCTCCTTCCCCTCTGCTTCCATCTGCGCAGTTCACCCGGATTCCATCTATGGTGGCGACATACGATACAATTGGAGAAATTACAATTGGGGCTCTTTCGCGCATTAAGGATGTGTTTGTCTGACGAATATTTGAATGCGTTTCAGCTTATGCATTTCTCTCCCTCATTCAGAATATTAATATTTTGACAAAGATGCGCGCATTTTCGACTGTGTTACCAGGGTTTTGAGCAGGTGTGTCTGGATTTTCAACGCAATGGACGACCCTTCATCGGACTGAGAGCGAGCTAATTTCCTTGCAGCACCGTTCACGCAACTCACCGATCGTCCGGCATTAACCTACCAGTTCGTGTCCTTTGTCCTCGCTTCGATCATATCCATGGCCCCTTCATTTGCATCGACCCTCGGTTTGGATAAGCGAACCAGGTTCAGGTCGTCTGACAAACGAGTACCGATACCAATCGTATCTCTGAATTCGATTATTCGAATGGCTTGCTCATGAAGTATGTATTTGCACAAACCTTCTGGGCGCGCGAGGATTTTCTTTGGCTGATGCATCTTTTTCAGAATTCATTCAAGTCGCAGCGTCAGCTTTGCTTCCAATCATGTGTGAGATCCTGGAGCCAATGATCCCAGATTTTCAACCTCAAGTGCACACTATTCACTTCATTCACGATGCGTACTTACAGTTGCACCGTTTCACGGATCCGGTGAGTGCTCGAGATTCACCCTCGCAGTATTTTCAGTTTCTTGGCTCCCTCGGTTTGGATCATTGAATCAGATGCAGCTCGTTCGAACTCAGGCAAACAAATTGGACACACGACCGGTAGTCACCTCCCTCAACCCAAGCTTTCTTTCACCCGCAAGTCTCGACAACTAACTTCGCGAGAGATGACAGTATGTATTTGAACAAATATCTAACGGGCGATATCCCGTCCCGGCTGATGCATTTCTTTTCAATTTGAAACGCTAGGATGCGTGTCTGCGAGAGACTAATGGAGACGTCAACTCAGTAGATACTCCCGCACTCGCGAAGCGTGGTTCGTACATATTCTTAGACTCAAACCAGTACCTGCAGTGTAAATCTAGCTGGCTAATCCCAGAATGTGGTGCCACATTCTGGGATTACAGTTGAATCCCTCATATAGAATGAAGTTGGGAGACCAGCCAAAATGTTGGCCAACCCCATTCCATACTGCGGATATTCCATAGGAGATGTATTCTACAGTGGTAAAGGCCATTGGGAGAAGCCCAAGGGCCATTCCATACCACGGAATTTGGCTGTGTATTCCATATGAGCTTATTTCCATATGAGGAACTCGACTGTAGATACATAGGTCGGGAGAGGCTGTGACCAATCAGCTGACGTAGCATTGTGTGTTCTGGCATAGCCAGTCGGTGATTCGGGAGTTGGCTACGTGAAGGGAAGGAAATTGAAACGAGAAGCAAGACCATAAGAATCAAGATTCCTTCTGTGTAAAATTGTTGGACAATGTCGACGTTTTTCGAACGTTTTCTGAGTACAGATTCTGAATATTGAGTGCACTAGATTCGACCGCGACCTGTGACCAGTTGAACGTTGGAACCATTGCATGTCCGTGTGCAGCCGCTCATCGTCTTCTATCGACAGCCATTCCGGATCGGCACTACTGATGCCTCGCCAGATGTTATGCCAAGCCGGCCTTGCCGTGCTCCTGCCGTCTCCGGGCCAGCGGTTCACAGACTCGGACACATATCAGATTAATTTTTGCTCCGCGTAACTCATATCTAACTGAGGGGGTGCCTCCCGCGATAGTGAGCCTCTAAACTTAAAAAACTAAGTGCCGATGATGCTCAGCCCAGAGCTGCGAAGCGTTTAATTTTAGCTGCTTTTTATTCTCAGTCGCCTCACGCATCATTGCTGACATCATACCAATCTCTTTCTCACCCACCATGTTCTTCACCTCATTCATCGCTCGCTATCGTCTGTTCCCGTTGTTGTCTTCCCCTACTGCTGATTGAAATCCGTCCTTCAGGACTTGTTTATGCTCTCTGCCTCCTGCAAATCGTATCTGGAGTGGTCACGTTGGCCTTATACGGCGCAGATGGGAATGGTACGACTCCCACGTCTGCCCCGCGATGTTTCTTCCTACCATTGCGCTTGAAGTGGCCGCCAAAATCATCCAGGTCGCACCTACATTCTATGCATTCCTTACGGCTTGGATGATGCATCTCATGTCTGTATCCCATTCTGCTGTGCTCGCTAGATGTTAACTCGATGCAGGCTCTCTTACGCCCGCCGTGCAATCCCAGCGATTTTACCGTTCGCGGGTGGAGGGGCACAGTACCGCCTTCTCATATGTACTGTCGGCCGCGTGGGTGTTTATTGTAGTGCGTGCATTGCTGCTTCCCCGTATCCAGAATTCATCCATCCGCAAATCCTAGTACTGGTCTCATTCTGGATCCCTGCCCCAGTCCACCCGATTTTCCACTGCACTCGTGTCCTGCCCAATCAAACAGACTTCCCCGCGAACCTCAAGTGCGTTCCGCTTCGCGACGGACATCATGCTCCCCTTCTCAATCTTAGGCGCCGGTTGCGTCATCAGCGCGCTACCCTCCGTTACATGGAAGCGCTGATATTCTTGCTGTGCAGTGTATTCCGCATTGCGCGCACTCCGGCGTCGAGCCATGGAGCTACACGGCACCGAGATGGTCACGGTTCCCGTGGGGTGTTCCCTGTGGGTTGCCCCATCCGCAGAACCTCATTGCAGCGTGGATGCTTCCCCATGTGGCCGATCTCACCAGGGACACGGCCTCAGAGAAGTCTCGGGCAGACGTGCTTCTGAATTCTCAAACTGTGTGATTGCTTTATCGAACCGAATTTTCCCCCTTTGTAATGCATGACAATGCTTGGCCTCCCGGTATCTTGTAAATGGGAAGTTGCGTTCCTGCCGATTCAACCCTGTCAGATTTCAGGTTGCTTTCGTAAGAAGCAACATGTGTGAGGCACGAATATTTCATATCTGAGGTGAAAAAAGTGTCATGACGAGACTCTTTCAGTTGAAAGAGAATATCGCCATTGTGTCAATATCTTTCCCTCCAACAGAAAAAGGTGGTCCAAATGAGTCTTTGAGTGCGTATCCTTCCTGACCAATGCTCCCTTCTCGGATATTCCTCTCTGAAGCTTTCACACTGAACTGGTTTCTTCATGGTCCATGTCTCAAGAAACGACAATGTCTCCGAGTTCGACCTAGTTCCTGCTGTCCCGGGGATTTCATGCATCCTGCAAATAATCCCCCTGACCTTGGTTTTTCTTGGTTTTTTTTTGCAACTCATAGGGTTACCTATACACTACCCTCCTAGGACTATCTGTCTTATCCGAACACCTGGGCCCAGGTTCTCTGATCAGAAAGTTAGAGTGCGATAAATCCACTCTGTGAATTATCCCGTTGCCGACGGTAAGTGAAAGGATAGATCCCGCCCATGCTGTTCGAACTGACAAAGTGCCAGTTGAGGTGCAGAATTCAACCTCGGGACGAAGACGACAAAGGTGTTCATCCAAGCTCCCCCAACAAGTTTGGTCAGGATGGTATGTGCTTACACGTACCGCTGCTTGCTTGTGACTGAACGACGCATTGGATCGATTGGGGCGAATCCTGGAGCATGGTTCAGTGCTGGACTGAGAAGACAAAAGTGACTATTCAGTCTCTCAACTTGTCCAGGACGGTATGTGATTCAACACACTGCGCCACTCATTTCGCTGAACGAGGTGGTAGAACCCTGCAGGAATTTGTATCCCGTCATGACACCGGTACCGTCACTAATTATCGTTCATTCGGCGAACTAGTGGAACTGTTCTTCGGAAGTTTGCACTAATTATGGTGGCTGCTGTTGTGCACTTGTACGAGCATGCACGGCAGATCGTTTGTTAGAGATATGTTTTTGTTCGAGAGTCTATATATCTGGGTATCACAATTCAATGCAAATCTTATCGTTCCAACGCCTATCTAAGGGCGCAGCACAACAAGCGCATACAGATGAGATAGTGGAAGTGTTATCAAGAACACTGATAAACCCTAGATCAAGAGATCAAGAGAAGATCCTAGATAATGGATCAAGAGAAGGGCATAGTGTATACGAAGCCCCAGACAATATCCCGGACCACGGAAGAATACCAGGATGCAGAACGACACTGCTGTAAACTAAACGACAGAAGCCATGAGGGTTAAGGCAGTCAAGCCAAGACCTCACACGAATACCGATCAAGACAGTTTAGTCACGATCGAAGAAGCATCAAGACAAGAAGATGCTTAGAAGATATACAAAGAAGGAAGCATACCAACAGGAGAACATGAGTATGGACACATACATGGATCAAGGCTTTTGATTGCTAGTACGAACTCAGACATGAGTTATGACAGACAAAGGCTAGACAATAAAACCCCACGCATACGTGGAAGACCATGAGGAACACATGAGGATATACACTCGGTTCCACGGTATCAGGAGGAGTCCTTACAATACTCGACGAAGAACATCAACGATCAGATACAATGATCGATTGGTTGAACACATGCTACATGCTGTGATAAGGACCGCGGTGTCGGTATCGAAAGATATGTGATTCGAATTCGACTATGTTCGTCCTCTAGAGGGGAAGGTACAGTCGAATGATAGAGCGGAAGGTCAGTGCGCGAATCGGCCTTGTATGAGCGATGGGTGTGTGTGTGTATGTGAACAGTGGTTCGTGGAGACTGTTCGCCTCCTAGGTGTGGACGTGTGTGGTGGACCTGTCGTTAGTGAAATGGTAAAGAAGGTGTGAATGCCTAAACTGGTTCCCCATACGAGAGTACTAGAACCTTAAATGCGTTGCCCTGTCTGCTTTCCTTCGTGCACTCTTCCCCCTAGAACCAGTGCTGGAGATGCGATGTGTGTCGCACAGATGATGACACCGACGTCGTTCGGTCGACGGCAAGACGGTCGGTATCGTTGGCTATGGACAGTGATTTGTATGTGATGGCTTCTCTCCGGGCCTGTTTTCTACAGAGCGAGGCTCGCGAGAACGGTGATCCTAATCGAGGAAGCCTGGGATGGTGACACCGGGTCCGGTGAGGAGGGACCCTGCTGAAGGAGCTGTGAGAGGTGAGACGCTGATGAACGAGCGAATGTAAGATGTGTGGCCTGCCTCTGGCAGTGGGCGAGGAGGAGGGTGCACGAGAGGTACGAGGTCGGGGAAGGCTGGGAGTACCCCTTTAGATTGAGCTGAGAACGGTACAGAAAGTGGGGAAACACCCCGAAAGCTACTTCTGCAGGCCGGAAGGTACTGACTACTCCTACTAAATGCGCTCCCTTTTATACCTCCTCGACGACCTTCCCACGTTTCCAGAGGTGCCATGCGGGTCTCAGGTGTTTCCAGGGGGCAGGGGATGTCATGAGGTGTTTCGGGGTGCATATACAGCAGGAGAACGGGCAGAGACCGATCGACTCTGGGTGCACGCGAGGCACAGTGAGGCCAAAGGACCTCGGAATACGTTTGGAGCTCCAGGCACAGCCTGGTAGTTGCGTCGGCGGGTGCTCAAGTGCTCAGGAAGGGGGAGAGATGGATGGTCTCCCCTCGGCTAGTCAATGCGTCGTGTGAAGTGGGGGAAGGGCTGTGTCAGGATATCCTCTGCCTCGTCCGATGGGTTGGCGTCAAGCACGCGGGTAGGTCCGTCCGGTGTGGGAGAGCGTCTGGGAATGGAAACGAGGGAAGGTTGTCCATGCACCAGGGGACCGGTCGTATCCTGTTGGTGGACACCAAGTAGCGACGAACACAGTCCGTGTGGTATGGGGAGCACCGGGTTCTTGGAGATGTCATGTCGTAGGAAGGTGTCGAGAGTCCCGGATTGTGGGGAACGGTCGTATCCAGGTGACGATGGTACAGGAGCGAGGTTGAATGGCGGGGAAGACAATGCGGATGGTGGGGAGAACATTGGTCTCGCTTGGAAGCTGCTTCCACCACATAGGGCCAGGTTAATGCATTAAGCTATGGGTCCTTCCCAAGGGCCTAATGCATTAAACCTGGGGAGGGAAGTCACGTGACAATTCAGATATAAAATGTTAAAAGGTACTACCACATATAGCAACAAGTGGCCGGGCCTGGAGGACAGTAAGTCAGGTGATCTGCCGGCTGGCCGGAAAACGTAAATGGTTAATGCCATTCACAAAATAAAGAAAGGCAGCAGTAAGAGTTAAACTCAGAGACCTTTGAGTGATGGCATCTCCAAGAGCGCTAGCGGTTTAGCCACTACACCAGACCAACCATGTAAAATCTGGGTTTTGATTGCAATATATAGGGCCACTCCTCTTCACAATATTCTACTATAAAAGCATCACATCTGGAAAGGTACCTTTATTAGAAACTCTATTAGCTTACAAAACACAAAATACTTTCCCAAATGTGATGCCTTTATAGAATAACAAAATAACAATAGATATTGTAAAGAGGAGTAGCCCTATATATTGCAATCAAAAGCCAGGTTTTACATGGTTGGTCTGGTGCAGTGGCTAACTGCTAGCGCTCTCGGAGATGCCATCACTCAAAGGTCTCTGAGTTCAACTCTTACTGCTGCCTTTCTTTTATTTTGTGAATGGCATTAACCAGTTATGTTTTCCGGCCAGCCGGCAGATCACCTGACTTACTGTCCTCCAGGCCCGGCCACTTGTTGCTATATGTGGTGACAGGCAATGCCTGCCAAGTAAATGTCTGTTTGCACATGTTGATGCCATAAATTTGCACAAGTCCTGAGGAAAAATAAAAAATTCTGTGCGGGACACTCTGTGTAGATTTACATTACAAGTTCATTGCAATTTTTTTCAGAAAAAAAGATCCAGAATTGGGTGTGTTATGCGGGACCAAAGAATCAGATCAAACAGTGATCAAGCATGTTCATAAGGCATTAAGAAGGCAAGGGTGCCCAAAATAAAAATTGTGTCCGGGACACTCTGTGTAAGATGAGAAACCGGAACAGTCTCTCACCAAAGGTCAGGCAAAAATGTCGACGGTTGAAGCAGGACGCTGGACTGATGGCGGCCGGACATCAAAACCCTTTGCATTGCCTGTCACCACTATATGTAGTAGTACCTTTTAACATGTTATATCTGAATTGTCATGTGACTTCCCTCCCCAGGTTTAATGCATTAGGCCCTTGGGAAGGATCCACCATTTAATGCATTGTTCTGACCATATGAGCTGCACTACCCCCTGCACACCCGCCACCTCACCCGCACCCATCCCCGATCCTGACACGCTACACGCCGCGCTCACCGCTATCACCCAGCCGCCGCCGTTTTCGTATGACCAGGACATGGCAGAAACACCAGTTCTGTTTCGAGGCGACGCACCTGGCAAGAATGCGACAGATTTCCTCAATTCCATAAAGCGCCGTGGCCTCACGACCCCCGGGTGGAAGGACGACGACAAAATTGAATACTTCGAGCTCAGCTTGAAGACGGGAAGCTACGCCAGGAGCTGGTTTAAGAAGCTCCCCACGACGGACAAGGACAGCTTCAAGCACCTCGAGGCCGCATTCATGAATCAGTGGCCGGAGAAGGAGATGGCAGTGAGGGAGAAGGCCGAGCTGCAGGAGGAGCTGCTCAGCTTCGTCCTCCCCCCCGCAGAAATTGGTGTGCGCATCAAGGAGGACGGGGTGCAGGAGTGGGGTCAGGTACGTTGGGTCGTCAAAGCTGCGGAGCTCGCGGCGCGGGTGGGGGACACTGGGGGGAGTCTCATCACCCAGGTCCTCAAGAATGTCCCCAACTCGCTCATGCTGTGTCTTGGGCCCAAGTGCAGGACATGGGAGAAGCTTGTGGAGTCGATGAGGGAGATCCCACCCACGGACATCCAGTCCGTTGTGCGTGTAGAGAAATGGCTCGCGGAGCTCGAAGTGCAGGTTGCCAACGCTAACAGCACCATCGCGGCACTGCAGCAGACGCCAACGCGCGGGCTGACAAACCAGTTTGCCGGCATGGCGGCGTCGTCCCCCGCGCGCACCGACCCCGTCCTGCACCGTGTTTCCCGCCCCAGCGCGCAACTCACCTCCAGATGCAGAGGGCCTCCAAACCATACCCGCCACAGCGGTCACCATCCATCCTCGGACACCCACCGGCCTTGCAGCATACACCCAGCAAGTTGCTGTGTACGTTCAGAAGCACGGCAGCCGCAGGGTCTGGGGAGTGCTACAAGTGTGGCCTCAACGGACACTACAGTGGCGAGTGCACCGCAGCCGCGAGCCTCCTCGTTCCCGAGATCGAGTCGACGTGGCGCCGCGTGGTGCAGTCCATCCACACACGCATTGTGCGTGCACGCACTACCGCCATCAACGTCGTCGCAGACACGGACGAGGGAGCAGATGTGTTTGGTGGCTCCGCCGAGTACGACGCGCAGGTGATCGAGGAGTACCTGCGCAGCCAGGGAAAAGCGGGAGGGCCATCCACCTAGGAGAGCGTGGGACGGCCCAGGAACACTGGGGGGGAGGAGGAGCACGGGTCCCCGAGCGCGAGGAGGAATCGCTTGGGGACAGCAATCCTGAATCTCGCACACTGCGCGCCCCGGGTCACGGGGAGGGAGCTCAACCACCAAGGAACAATAGGGCGGTTATCCCAGACGCACATTTGTACTCGTACTTACAATCTCACATCTTCGACTTGTACAGCGTGGGCTCAAACGAGAGGAAGAAAAAGTGTACTATTCACTCAGGATGTGCTACTACAGGGGGAAGGAGGGCAGGAGACATTTGAGGCGATTGTTGACGACAGTGCGATGGCGAACACCATCGACGAGGATGCGTACCGCACATCGAGAGGAGCAATAGGAGAGCTGAAGTGGTCGGGGCATGTACTCCGCATGGCGGACGGGCGCATAGTGCCGTCACGCGGGAGATGGTGCGGTATCATCGCGTTTGGTGGTGTGCAGAGACGTGGGGAGTTCGAGGTGTTTCCGAGCAGAGGCGCGTGGGTCGTACTCTTCGGAAAACCGCTCCTCGAGGACTTCGGGGCGTGGCACAGTTACGAGGAGGACGTAATCTTGCTGCGCGACGGGGAGCAGACAGTGCGAGTCCACAACACCCACCCAAGAAGTGCACGGCCGAGCATTACCAACGCGGACCCGCTCATGACAATGACGAGGGTGCCCGCAGCGCGTGAGACCATCACAGGAGGTAGTAGCACACCTCCCGTGAGGCAAGCCCCTTCACCTGCACCATGTGCACCTGTAGAGCAGATTGACCAGCCAGGGACTACAGAGCAGCGGTTACGCGAGCATTGGCAGCTGAAGAATAGCGACCACGACTGGTGGAGTCCGCCGCCGCCGGTGCTAGATACAGTGCGAGAGGACGCTACGGGGGGAAGGGACACACCCCCCGCAAGGCAAGTCCCAAATTCGGAGAGAGCCTCGCAGGAGAACGTCGATGAGCCACGTCACAGGTGTCGCAGAAACCGTAGAAACCCGTCAAGAACTGGCAGACGCGTCGTTAGATACAACGGCACCATGGGTACGACTCGGACGCGGGCGCGCGGGGAAAAGGGAACGCAAACGCACCAGGAGGCTCAAGAGCAAGCCCGAAATGGGGGCAAATAAAAATGCAGCCCCCCGCGAGGCAAGTCCACTTTGCCTCCCTCGATCCAGCAGTACCACTGGGTGATACCACAAACCCAGATGAGAGTTCCAG
Source organism: Mycena olivaceomarginata (assembly GCA_029378375.1). Lineage (NCBI taxonomy): Eukaryota > Fungi > Basidiomycota > Agaricomycetes > Agaricales > Mycenaceae > Mycena > Mycena olivaceomarginata. The sequence goes on from JARKIC010002508.1 coordinate 36,214, forward strand.
AGCGAAATCCAGCGCACAGCGAAGGAAGGCTATCGCAGATCGGAGAGAGACAAGGCGCAAAGCGGCAGAGGAGCCGGAGAGGGCTCAGGAAGTGGGGGGCGAGGCAGAAAGCAGCAGATGCAAGGGCGGTGTTGACGGCGCTGGTGGGCGAGCAGGGCATGGCACGGCACGCGTACACAAAGGAAGAGCACTTGGCGTGGCGAAAGATGAAGGCGCTGGGGAAATACGGGGGCGATTACGTGCCTCATCGCGCTACAACTCAGAGGGGAATTCGCGATTCCCCTCGAGGGAAGTCCCACCCCATATTGACTTGGTAGAAGTCAGGGTTTCTGACACCAGTGGTTGCAGGAAACCGCGGTGCGCGCACAAACCCGACGAGGAAGGAGGCAAATGGCCAATATGGAAGTCTGATCCTCGAGTGGAAAATCTGGAGCCATCAGCTCAACGCGTGCAAAACCTAAGGGGGAGTTCGTGTTCCCCTCCTAGGGAAGTAAATTCGCTCGGAGGAGGAACTACAAACCGTTTATTGACGCCCACATTGACAGTCGCTTGCCACACCTCTGTGACGGTGTCCCCAACCTAGGTGAACCTGCAGCAGACTGGAGGGGATCTGGCACGTCGACGTAGAGGAGAACGGCAATGACCCAGGCTTTGAGCAACCAAATACTGTTGGAACCGACAAGACACTCTTCACGAGGAAAACGAACCCACGCGACGCTCGGCGCATGGCGGAGGTCAAACGGCGCATCACTGTGGGCAAGGACCTGTCACAGGCCGAGCGGGACCAGGTCGACAATCTACTCGACGAGTTCGTCGATGTGTTCGGGCTGTCGATGAGCGAGGTATACGCAGTCCCTGGCGCCGAGCATAAGCTCAACATCCCTGCGGGAATCACCTTCAAACGAAGGTGAACCAACGACCGCTGAGTCCCCCCCAGCATACCTTCTTCAATGCTCGAGGCCGGGGGTCATCCGACCAATTAACCCTGCAGACGTAAAATGCTGTGGCTCAACAACACTGGCCCAGAAGGTCCACAATGGGGGCGGCCTATCTATCGAAGAGCTACAGCGCCGCGTCGATGACCAGTGCATTGCGAGTGGTTTCAAGTTCTGCTTTCCACACCCCCTTCGAGGGTACTACAAACTCGGCAGCGCTCACTGACACATCCGCAGAGAAGAAATGGGTGTCTGCCAAAGCTTCAAAGCCACTGAACAACGTTACAAAAGTCACACCGGTTCCGCAGGGTGACATACGGGCAAAACAGCAACGCCTGAGCGGACACAGATGGGTCCACACTTTCGGACTTCGCCTCGGGCTTCTATGCATGCGCCATCCGGGAGGAAGACCAGCCCTACATCTGCTTCTAAGGTAGGCGTCAGTCACTCACAATGAGCGATCACATGACCTTGTCACATCACGGTCACGCGGCAAAAATTTCGAGAGCTCAAACAAACATGCTGGAAATCAGCCAAATTTCATGTTTTGGAGGCTCATTTTTTTTTTCAGACATAACATCACCAAGCTTGCTCAGAATTGAAATATTTGAGTACTTTCACAGACTGGTACATCAAACAGAATATAGTGCATCACTGTTATTCCTCAGTTGGCAGCAAGTTAACGGTATGATCTTGTTCTCTTCCTGCAACATTGCCTTATATGGTGCATGAGAATCTTACCTAAGCAGCAAAATTTACGATGTCCAGAACCCAAATCATCTCCAATTGACAAAACAAACATTTCTGCACTTCAAAAAAAATGGGTTAGAAAATCTTGTACTCCTCCATGAATAATGAATATTTTGAAAATCTGAAACCAAGGATGTCTCCACAGGACCTAAATACACCATTTCTCGGCTTTACTTTGTGTCTAAATATTTTGTGGCCAGAGCTTTGTTGCTGTCACACTTTGGTCATGTGACCGCTCGTTGTGAGTGACTGACGCCTACCTTACTTCAAGCTTGTGGAAGAGGTCGGTATAGTGGCTGTGTGGCGACTTACTCCGACATCAACACATCAAACCCCTTTTCAAGTTCAACTTAAACTTCCTATTCTGAATTCTAAGAGACTTTTGTACTCTATGCAGATGAAAACTCTACCGTGATACATTCAGACCGCTTGCTTCCGGACTCACTCCCGCCTAGCCACTGCATTGCAGGCCCAGCGGCCAAGTTTGGCTCCAATGGCTTGAGTACAGCTTAGACAGTGAATTTAGGGAGGAGGATATATTGGGGTAGTGTATTGTTCTTACGCCTGCTTGTTAGTTTTTCAATGCCGTTATTTCCGAGGGGTTATACGACAGGTAGCCAGGATCATCGGCACTATCGTCGGGTGGGTCGACAATTACTGAATCTGAGGGCGAGGCATCGGGGAACAGATAGAAAGGCTATGGATTGCAGAGTCAGAATGGCGCCGGGCGATTCGAGATACCTTCGTCGAAGGATCACCCATGCGCGAACCATCATAAGCTTTGACTGAGCCGACACGGAATATCCACAGAATCAGAGAGATTAAAATGGGGCTGGTGTCTATGAAACGTCAAGACCTGATCTCCCTGTGAATTGAAATGACCTACATGCATTCAGCATCTCCTACATTGCCACTAAGTTTCCTTCCGTGTGCACAGCCTGAGGCACTGGAGGGCCAGGCCTAGTGCTCAGCAGCGGGTACTTAGGTCCATCTGTCATGGGACTTGAAATTATCGAACACCCGAAACTGTGGCATGAATGTCGAAACCCGCTGGGAAGTGTTCCTCTGTCCGAGCGGTTTTGAGACCGCCTGAAGTAATTTTCATCATTCTCCTTGTTGTAGATTAGTTCAGCCCCATAGGTTCCATATCGCAGTGGACGCCATTAGAAACAAGCCAGTGACCGGTGACACCCTCAGGCTCGGAGATCGGCGGAGTCTAGGGGGATGGGGGGGGGGGGGGGGGGGGGGGGGGGGTAAAATGAGGAATAGAATACAAGAAAAAGACGTGGTGGAGGCTACGTGGGTCTCCGAGATCGAATACACTGACCCACAGACTGTACGGACCGCTTTGGAATCCGATTTCTGTGGTGATGGCGCTGAACGATTGCGGAATTCTCACCAGTTGATTTGGCAAGAAATTCACAGCTGGGAGACGCAAGGGCCACGGACCAATGGTTTCGATTTTGTTTCGATTCTGTTACGCATCCGAGTTGCCAACGGCCTGTTGAGCAATTAGCCTTTGATTGGCATCCATATTAGTGCCGAAGAGCTTGTAGTTCTGGGACAGACAGTACTTGGTTGTTTCCGGGTCGATCCTCCACTTCTCGGAATAGCCGTCAAGTTGGATATTGGAATGTTGAGGTTGAAGCAGGGTTGAAGAGAAGCAGTGTTGTGTGGCGGTATGTTACGACCATTCGGAAGAAGCTTCTCACGCCCGGATCTTTCCGTTCTGCAAACTTCTACGTCACCCACGCTTTGGGAAGTTGGAACTTTGTCTGTTCCTGCATGGACGCCTCTACCCATGTAGATTCAAATGTTGTCCGTGCTGCTAAAGACATTGCTTACGGAACAGTTTGAGCCTTCCATCTGTTCCCATCTTCCTGACTCATTTTTCACTCTAGACGGCCGGAATCGCGTCAAAAATCTTCGAACATCCGTTCGATCTCACCAAAGTCAGGCTACAAGGTACGCCCGAACTGCAATGACGCGCTAGATCTCACCAAAGCGTAATCCAAGCCCAGGTTCTCGATGCAGAAGCTCGATTTTCAGGACCTATTGACTGTCTGAAGAAAACATGGAAGAACGAAGGGATTCGTGGTCTCTACCGTGTTGGTTCTCCTACCACTCGTTCAGCTTACTGTCCTGAACACATCCACTATAGGGCCTGCCTGCCCCCATCGCCGGCGCCATGGTTGAAAACGCCTCTCTTTTTCTGTCGTACAGGGAACTCCAGAATCTGATCAAAATCGTCAATCGCCAACACAAGGAGGAACCGTCTTCGATGTCACAAATTGTGCTGGCTGGCGCTGGTGCAGGAGCTATAACCAGTTTTCTTCTGTGGGTTTTTTCCCTTGCCCTTTCGACGCCGTAGTCATTGTTATTCATTCCCAGAACTCCAATCGAACTGGTAAAATGCAAAATGCAAGGTTCAGATGCTTGTTACTCCAGCCATATCGTCTTCGGTTTCGTCACCACAGCTGCTTGGTCCAATATCAGTTTTCATGTCGGTAATACGCAGCACGGGCGCTCGCGGTCTATGGCTTGGCCATACGGGCACATTCATCCGAGAAGCAGGTGGCGGAGCGGCTTGGTTCACAACAAAAGAGGTCGTCGCGTCCCTGCTAGTTGCACGACGACAAAATAAAACTGAAACGTCGCGTCTAACCTCCGCCTCAACAAAGGACCTTCAGCTCTGGGAATCCGCGCTATCCGGCGCGTGTGCTGGAGCGTCTTACAATCTCGCCTTCTTCCCCGCGGACACGGTGAAAAGTGCGATGCAGACCGAAGAGGAACTGCGACCAGTTGGGAAGGCCGCCTCTCCAAAGTCATCTTTTCTCTCAACCTTCACCGCAATGTATCGGGCACAAGGAATTAGAGGCCTTTATGCCGGGTTTGTTTCCCAATCCTAGGTTTGCAAGGCCGCTCAGACAACCATTCTTTCAGGTGCGGTATCACAATTGCGAGGTCGATTCCCAGTAGCGCGATCATCTTTTTGATTTACGACGGTCTGAGCAAGCGCTTTGGGTGACGGGAAAACTATTACTTGAATCTAGAGTGGCTTCGTATTGTAGACAGATTCGCACTTCAACTAGATTTCCCAACTATATGGTTCGACGGAGCCGGCCGAGCTTCGGCTGGAAATTTGATTGATCTGACTCCAAAGCTTTCTTTCGACCAACACCCTCCCCGCAGCCTTCAGGCCTCAGAACCTTGAAGTGCATTAACTCGATCGACAATTGTTAAGCAACGGTGTAATCTATCCTTGGGGCATCCTCCATCAGGCCGACAATGCGAACCTTTTTGTGTATCGCCGCTACACTGCTTCACCTGCTTGGAACTGCATCTTCAATCGATGCCCCTTCGCAGGTAAAGGCTGTATCCGAAGGCGACGTCGGCACAGCCCGCCACTTTTTCTGCGAGGCTATACGAAACTGTCGATGAATGGTATCACAGCAGTATAGGACTTTCTGAACCAAAATCCTTCCATGTAAGATTTTTAGCTCACAATGCCACGGAGAGGGTTGCCATGATATCTCTGCCAGACAAGACGCAAGTCCCTGCTCTTGAAACCGACCAGTTTCGAATCGTCGTTCCAAAACTCTGTGAACGCTCCGTAAAACAGTACTCTGGGTATTTCAACATCGCCAAGGACAAACACATGTTCTTCTGGTGGGTTCAAAAGGCTGTACGGGTTTACTGCGGAGTATCTGATCGCGTATGTTTTGTGGAGGTTCTTTGAATCGCGCTCTTCGCCTTCTACCGATCCATTGGTCCTATGGATGAACGGCGGTCCCGGTGAGTGCTAATTTTAGGCCCGTCAAGTATACATTATTCTCACAACATTGCAGGAGATAGTTCTGCCAATGGACTTCTGTTCGAACTCGGTCCATGTTCCATTGCCTCAGAAGGGAGAACGACCGTGTCCAACCCTCACAGTTGGACGAACTCGGCGAATATAATCTTCCTCGACCAGCCTGTTGATGTGGGTTTCTCGTACGCTGACCCTGGGGCCGCCGTGAAAAACTGCGCAGACGCGGCGAAAGATGTCTACTCCTTCCTGCAATTATTTTTCGAGCAATTTCCGGAATATGCCAAGCTTCCATTCCATGTCGCGGGGGAAAGTTTCGCGGGGATCTATGGGCCCAACGTCGCATCCGTTATTTGGCGCGCTAACCAAGCTTGGCGCTGTCCCCGAAACAAGGGTCAACCAGAATTAACCTGGCTTCTGTGATCCTGGCGAATGGAATAACAGATCCGGAAATCCAGATACCGTCCATTGTGGACTACGTCTGTGACGGGCCATATCCCGTTTACGATGACCCCAACGGGCCGGAATGCACGAAGCTGCGGTCCAGCGTCTTGACCTGCAAGCTGCTCATAAAGATGTGCAACTTGTACACGACGGACTTTACCTGCGGACATGCATCTCGCTACTGCAGATCGCGGTTGTTCGAGCCATCCATGAGTACGTTCTCTTCGTCTTGCACCTAAGCATTCATCGTAATTGAATGTACTGCCAGAAAGCGATTTGAACTGGTACGACCTGCGGAAAAAATGCGATGCGGCCGACCGTCCAGAGCACTGCTACAAACGCACGCCGTGGGTCGAGACGTGGATGAATAATCCGAAGGTCAAGGCGGCCCTGGGTGTGGAACCCAGACCGGTCCTTCCGAAGCTTCAACATGGACATGAACCGCGAATTCAACATGCGCGGCGAAGGTCTGTACCTTTTTCTTCCCATAGTAGAGGCTCTTGACAGATTTAACTTTCGCCAAGGGGTACACAATGCCGCAAAGTTACTTCCAGAGCTTATCAACGACGGCGTCAGACTGCTGGTGTATGCCGGGAAGGCTGGTTCGTGTTGTGTCCATCATTTGTTGTCCCCCCAAATTTGAACAAGGGTTGTAGATATGATGGCAAATTATATGGTATCGTCTCAGTCGAAAAATCCATTCCACGCCGGAGCTAACACCAGATTCAGGGCAACGAACGCTGGGTCGAAAATCTTGATACAAAATTCAAAAGCCAATTCGCTGCGGCAGAAGGCCAACCTTGGTCCGTACCAGGGTCTAACGAGATCGCCGGTCAGGCTCGAAGTGCTGGGAGCGGAGACGGCAGGGGCGGGAATATTACTTTCGTCACGGTATTCGAGGCCGGGTGAGTGTTATTCTATCACTGCTTCCTGCTTGCATCCGTTGACGGACTATGCTATGCGACGTTTCAGACACATGGTGGCCCATGATCAGCCCGCTGCCGCGCTTGTGAGCAGTTCTAGAACCGATCTAACCCGCTGCTTACCGCACGCTCTTCCAGGATCTATTCACTCGGTGGATCAAGGACATCCCGTTATGAAAATTCTCGTGTATTATGGCTTCCGCAGAGATTCTGAACCGTTTATAAGGGCGGCCCGACGGCAGTGGTGTCTCATCCGCTGAGAAAGCGGAGATACGTAGGCTGAGTGGCACTCAATGCTCATTTCCAATTCCTCGATTGTTTGTTGTAATCGTACCAACGAACAAGCTGGCCGGAAATGTCACTCGCTCCTCGTGTCAATCGAAGCAAGATTCACGGCAGCGCCATTATTCGAAAGGTGAATTAAACAGCTATGTAGCAAAAAAGTGAAACAATTATGTACGCAACGATAACTTTAGTTGAAGGCTGAAATTACAGGTTAAATTTTGGTAAATGAGTTAGGAAGAGAAGACGAGGTGGGGACTGAGGAACGCATTCCTGGTATCGTTCAGGTTCAAGTCGCGCGGGAGGAAAGGGAGGAGAGCCCTGAGCTGCGAACATCCAGTATTGGCCTGCGTTACGAGCGTCGCTCAGAGGACGCAGGGAAACCTAGCGTTGGTGAAGAATAAGCAATGTCTCAAACGTCAATGCGAACAAACGAACCTCCGGCCCGGTAGAACTGTTGTACGTCCAGACTACCCGCCCGGAATGCCGATCTGAGTTGAAAATTTAAATGTTGTGTTGGAAATTGGGAGGAGGCGATTTACCGTCCAATAGTCGAGGTATCGGTCGGGGATGGAGGTGTCATCTCCAGGGAAGTCGGCAGTGCCAGACAGGACGGTGTGGAAGGCTGTAGGGTGGCTGCCAGTGGACACAAATTGACCCTGTACATGTGGCGCAGGTCAATTAAGCTGGCGACATGGTGGATCTGAGCACGACGTGCAACGCACCTCAGCAGGAGGGGAGATCCTCGCATACTTCTTGCCGCGAATATTTTTGATTGTGATGCCGGTCTTGTTGGAAGGGGCAACGACTTCCCACTTAGAATGGAATGGCCGTTGAGTATGTTTGCGATGGGTGAGAAGAGATAGTTCGATTACCATGTCATAGTTTCCACTGAAGTCTTGCGGGAGAAACACACGGTTTTTGCTGTTGAAGGACGCCGGGGCGTACGGGTGACCAAGATTGACGAGGTGATAGACGCCGGGCTCGAGGGTCTGATAGACGCAGGGTTTAGATCCAGCGAGCAGCATACGAGGGTGAGGCCTACCGCCGCCGCATGAATGAGTGGGGAAATTAGAGCAATGGCGATGAGCGTGATAAACATGGCGTGAGGAGGGGAAAGAAAAAAGAGGAGGAAGATGCAGTTTTTTTTCCGAGGAGCAGTGCCCTCTTTATACCACTGGACGCTCGCACATAGCCTATCAATATGCGGGCACATCCGCATCAAAAATGGAGCAGCCCAAGACAGCGAAGAGGGGAATGAAGATGGATGAGGATGGTGTAAAATTCGAGCGATAGGAACCATCGAAGCCTCATGCACTTCTGCTTCGTGGCTCAGAAGCAGTCATGAGCCCGATAATTTAGGCACGCCTCGTCCAAACAGGGTGCATCGCTGGGGTAAAAGAGCGCCGATTCTAAACAACGAGGCGGCTTTTGCATCAAAACAACCGACGAGGCGCAGAAGGCGAAGGAAGGCTTTGACGGAAGCGAAAAAGACCCGCGACTTCTTCAACCCATTACACTCGTGGATCCTACCAACTCTTGATTCCAAGTTGCAGCGATGAGATGAATGAAATTATGGCATCCAGTATCTTGATAGTTGGGCCGCCTGCGTACGAAAACAAGATGCGAGTCTGGGTATCGGGAAAAGCAATGGAGGAGCATCGGCATTATTACATAGTTGAAACTCGTTCAACTCTTCGGCCAACTCGGAGAGGCGTACGCTAAGGTCTGCGTGCGAGGGAATTGAAGGCCCGGGATCGGAATAGGGCAGGCTTGGAGCAGGCTCGCTTCTTTCAGGGGGCTAGGCAAGAAACCGCGAGGTGGATGAGATCGTCGCCGAGGCACAAAAGACGGAGTATCATCCAATCTGGCCGAATTTACCGGAATTATTCGGGCTGTACAAGGGTCAGTAAAGTACTAGTCTCATTCTCAGCTCGCACCACTTGAACTGGCGCCCTATGGTCCATTTACACGGCTCGGCGGTACTGAGCCTGCCTGCACCCTGTGTCTGATACCAATGCCAATTTTCAGGGTAAAGCATGTACAGTCAGAGGCTGAGCTTCGTCAAAAGGTTGAAACTCTGTGGTGGTCGAAAGCAGGCTAGTGCCCATCAGCCATCAGTTTCGGTGCGGGCGCTAAATATAAGACATTCGACTTGCTCACTACCAACGTCGTCTGGCAACATTTTCCGAATTTCTTGGTATAATATTATCGTTTCCTTCGTACGGGATTTGCCGGCGCAGTACTACGCCCACCGCACCTTCGGGCCGATCTATCATTTTGTACACTCCAACGCCTCGTGTTTCCGGTTGATGGCAAAGTTCACTTTCAGAACTCTCCCAGCCTCGCCGGCACGGTGCCCTGCGCCCGCGCTCCGCTCCATTCTTGTGTACATACCACGACCTCCCTAGACTGACCCATGCGCTATTCCTCGCTTTCCCTGTTTTCCTCGCTCGTCTCGCTGGTTTCATGCTATAACATTGTGGATAACTTTTCCGGGCTCACTTTCTTCGACAACTGGGACTTTTATGGGAACTACGACAACCTCACGCTTGGTGTGTGCCTGCTCCCCTCGTGCTGGGTGGGCGCGAAATAGCTGATTGATAAATTCCACTCGGTCCAGGCGACGTGGTGTGGCTCAACGAAGCCGACGCGTTTACGCAGGAACTAGCCCTGGTCAACGCCGCCGGAAATGTCATCATCAAGGTGGACAACTTCTCCAACGTCCCCTTCAACCAGAAGCGCAACTCGGTGAGCAGGGCAGAGCTGCAAATGAATGGGGCTAGGATAATTGACTTTCTGCTTTCGGACAGGTCCGAATTACCACCAAGGCTTCCTACTCACTAGGTGCGTAGTTCTAAATGTGGGGCCGCGACAGTGCGATTGATTACTCCCCAGGAAGCTTGTGGATTATCGACGCCGTACATCTGCCATTTGGCTGCTCGGTGAGTCGGCCATTGTGCTTTCCCTGAAGCCCCCCATCCTGAGCCCTGTTCGAGGTTTGGCCCAGCATATGGACGGTGCGTCTTGTTCTGTATTCCCTTCCCAAATCGACTTATTTTTTTCCCAGATGGGTCCCACATGGCCGGCTGGGGGCGAAATCGAGTGCGTCGCGCACCAAAAAAATCCTGCCCTGACCTCACACCGTCCTCAGCATCATCGAGGGCATCAACCTCCAGACCGCAAACCAAGTCGCTCTCCACACAACGACCGGCTGCCTTCACACCACGCCCCCCGAGCAAAAAGGGACCTCCTCCGTGGTCGACTGCTCGGAGGCCTCCGGCTGCCTCGTGGGCGAAACCAGCCCGAACAGCTACCAGAGCGGGTTCGCAGCGGCGGGCGGCGGGGTTTGGGCTGCGCAATTTGACTATACTGGGTGCGTCTGTCTGTCTGTGCTCGAAGCCCGCTCATAATTATGCTTTACCGTTAGCATATTGTACGTGGCTACGCGTCTACCCTTGTTCTTGCGCTGACTCCCTCGGGCTGGGCTAGCATATGGTTCTGGAGTGTACGTAGCGCAGACGCGTCTTCCCCTCTCCTCTTACTCATCTGATTTGCGAGTGCAGCGCCCGAATGTCCCGGCCTCGATCACCCAGTCGACGGCGACCTCGTCGATTGACTTGTCGGATTGGGGTCCCGCCGTCCGCGAGCTACGTCAACTCCACCTGCGCCATCGAGAACTTCTTTGGGCCGCAGAAGATGGTCATCGGTGCGTCTGCGTCTCCGGTAGGCTGGCGTTGTTGATGATTGCTTCCCCTTCCAGATATCACGCTTTGCGGAGAATAGTGCGTTTCCGTCGCGCTGCTGTATAATTTCCACACGTTTCTCACCTCAACCCAGCGCCGGCCTCCCCGACAAATATCTAGAAACCTGTGCCGGCCACGGACCCACTGGAATATGCGTGAGTCTGTTCTACTCCGTGGCTCGTACATGCCTGTATTTAACCACCCTCAGTACAACGACAACGTCGTCGGGCCCGGAAACAACTACGACGACGCGTACTTCGAGCTGAAGTCCGTCCGCGCATACACGACCGGCACGCCCGGGGCCACCGGTGTGGCTGCTTTAGGTGCCCCTCGTTCTGGCGCCGACAAATCCGTCCAGCTGAGGTGGCTGTCGATGTCCGTCGTGTTTGCGGGGATGATTGCTGGGATGATTATTGTTTGACGAGACTACACATTTAGACCATTTATACGATACACTTATGGCTGATGCGGACGGACAGTTAGTTTGTAACCTACCCACACACACCTGTAGATGATTGTAGACGATTGTACCTACACATGTTTTTTAAACACGGAGATGATTCTCGACTTGAATTTTGACTGTCGGCAAATTTTGTACACGTGCCGACCGATGTTTTCACTGCGTCAAGTCGCTCTCCGCGCGCGTCCAAATCCAAATCTATGTCTGCGGTCTGCGTCGTGCGCCCGGAACGTCCAAATCTCTCTCCCATGCCGCGCGGCACGTCCCCCTAGCGAGTCCCGGCGCGGCTACGCGTCCAAGCACATCAAATCCACCGCGGACCTCGTCCCCGGCTCCAAGCAGCCCATCACGGACGAGGCGGCGCGGCAGGAGTACACCAAGACCGACCAGAAGATGCACGCCGCGGTCGACTGGTACCGCAAGGAGTGCGCGGGCGTCGAGAGCCGCGCGACGGGCCGCGTCACGCCCGAGGTGCTCGACGCGGTGCGCGTGCGGCTGCCGGGCAGCGAGAAGGAGCTGCATCTGAACGAGGTCGCGACCGTGGGCGTGCGGGACGGCTCGACGCTGCTCATCACGATATTCGAGGAAGATGTGCGTGCGTCGGTCGTGCGCGTGCGGGAGACTGACTGCTCACGCCTGCTGAGCAGAACATGAAGCACGTCGAGAAGGGCCTGTATGACGCCAAGCTCCCGAATATTGTTCCCCACAAACACGACAGCCGGACGATAAAAATCCCTATACCAAAGTATGTCGTTCGAATGAACTCGAAATGAGCATTGAAGGTACGATACAGACCGACCGTCGAGTCGAATACAGCCATGGTGACGGCCGTCAGCCGAAAAGCTGAGGACGTGCGCGTTCAGATTCGCAAACTGCACCAGGCCAGTTTGAAACGCGGCAACTACAAAAAGCACTCAATAGAGCTGGAAGAGGTATTGCCTCCGCGACGTACCTTACCGTGGAACGCTCACCAACATCCCTCCAGTTCCAGAAACTCACGGATCGGCACATTGCTGAGGTTGACAAGATTGTGGCGGGTTTGAAGAAGGCGACGACGTCTGGTGGTAAAAAAAAGTAGAAGTAGAACATCATCATCTAATTTAACAGTTCAATACAACAACAGTGCGATGAAGTAGGCGGAATAGGATCGGAAAGTGTAGTGAAGTATCCAGAAGTATACGGAACGTATCATAAACTAATAACATGCATCGGCAAGAGGGCGTAATGGTGATAGGTGAGGTGTAGAATAGCGTATAGGTGGTGAGGAGAAAGAGAAAAAGAGAAATCTAGTTGCCGCCCGCCAAGACTCGTCCGCGCGCATCCAATCCGAAGAGGTTCGCGAGGTCGCGCACACTGAGGCGGCCCAGTTTCTTGCCCTTGCCCTCCCCGAGGGATCCGTCCGCAAGATCCTGCTTGCGTTGCTGGAGCGCAAGAATACGGTCTTCGACGGAGTTTTCGATGACCATGCGTTTCACGATCACCTTGCGGTGCTGTCCCAGGCGGTGGACGCGGTCGAAAGCCTTAAACGGTGATTAGAAGTGGGCTCGAAAGCGAGGTCAATTCAAGTACCTGTTGGTCAATAGCGGGCGACCAACCTATATATCAAGGGAACGAGTTAGCAAGATACAGCGGCAGTTAATTTTTTGGTCACCTAGGTCAAGTGAAACGACGTTGTTGGCACGCGTCAAGGTTGAGACCGACGCCCCCGCACTTGAGAGACATGAGCATCACAGGTGGCTTTATCCTTAGACATAAAGTGTTCAACGGCTTGCTGACGCTTGGCGGTGGTCATGTCCCCTTGATATCTATACAGCGACGATCAATCCAAAAGAAAAAACGTTGGACTGCGCGAACCGTACTTCACATGGAGGATACCTTTCTCCGTCAGGTAATCCGAAACGATGTTGAGGCATCCGGTCCACTGGGAAACGACCAAGGTCTGCAAAAAGGTGAGTTCACGGAGCTGACGACGAAAAGCGGACAGACCTTTTCGTCGGGGTGGTCCTTCGCAAGGCCTAAGATGACCTCCATCATCGCCTTCATCTTGGTGCTCGGTAGGAAGCGCGGCATGACCTTGATCTCGGCCTTCGAAAGCCTCGGCTTCTTTCCAAACACAATCTCCTTCTCCTCCGGCACCTCCTCCATCTCGTCGTCCGAGTCGACAATCCTCGTGATCGCGCGACGCTTCCCGCGTTTCTTCACCGCGAGGCGCGCGTCCTTCTCCTCCTCGTCCTCGTCGCTCTCAACGATAAAGTCGCTCATGTCGCTGTCCTTATAGTCGTCCTCCGACGCGCTGTCCTGCTCGGCCTCGGCCTCGACATCAGACGAGTCGAGCACAACGAATTTCTTCACGGCGCTCTTCCGAGCGGGTCTCTTGGCTTTGCCCTTGCCCTTCGATGCGAGCTTTCACCGGTTTTTCGTCGAGCATCTCTACATCGGAGTCCTCGCCGTCGACGTCACCCTGCAGGTCCTTGTCGCTGGGTTCGAAGGCGGCGCTGGCGAACAACTTCTCGGAGCAGATGGGGGAGCGACACGCTGGGCCTGTAGAGACATAAGCTCAAACCCACTCTAATTCCAAGAAACTTAAATACTCACAAGGCCGCTCATCCGCCTTATAACGGTCATTCACCTGCTCGGGTCGAGGCGTCGCAAGAACGTCGTCTAAACCGCACCATGAGCCGCTGCAAGCCAGAAATAAAATATGCCGCACCGAGGCACTCCTTGCAAAACTCGTGCCCGCAGGCAGTAACGACGGGGGCAGTCAAGGCATCAAAGCAAATGGGACAATCGTCTACATCCGCCGCGGTCTCCTGAGACTGGAAGGATATGGCACTGAGCAACGTGTAACTGCATTGCGAGGACAAGTACGCACCTGCTGCTCCGTTTGCATGCGGCTCAGCGCACGCTCCTTGAATTTCTCCTTCATCTTCTTCACAAAGTCGGCGGGCATAATGCTGCGCGCACGCGCCAGCTCATCGCGGTACTCCTCGGGGTCATCGACCTCGTCAGCCGCCAAGAAATGCGAGCCGTTCTCTTGGATAAGTGCGGGATGCGAGCAGAGCTGGCGGAGTCGAAGGAGCAACACGAGTACGCTTGCGTAGTTCTTGAGGACTTGAAGAAGAATATTTGATCAACTTTTTCCTTCGTGTAAATGTAAATACGACTGACCTGTACCCGCGCGTAGATAACGGTTGAACTTTGCTTGTTGCGCCGTCTCGACCTAAACGCAGACGTTCAGGAGACGCTCGGTGATGTTGTTCAAATTACTGGCCTGATTGTATATGTCACGTTCCTCTTTTCGAAGAAAAATTAAGGCGAAACGCAAGTCAATGTCAATGTCCGCATGGCGATAAATAACACATACCTTGAGAGAACATCAGCGTAACGAGCTCGACCGTCTTCTCCGGCAGCTCGATGAGCCGCTTCCCGTCGAGGAGGGTGGTCTTCATCCGGCGCATGAGGAAGAGGTTGAGAATTGCCTGGAGCCGAGTGACCGCCAATTGCGCTGCCCAGCGGATTGAGCTTCGAGGAACACAGCAATATGGGGACGTCACATACGGTTTTTCTTCTCCAATTTACCGACATGGTCGTTAAATTCTTTCCAGTCGTACCTTCAGGAATGGGTTAGAACTGGAGGGCGTCTCTGAGAGAATGAATGTACCAAGGCCGAACTCTCAGGAAGCGCAAGTAGCCGTAGACGTCGCTGAGATTGTTGACAATCGGGGTGGCAGTTAAGCACCATCTGTACTTGGCGTTCAAGTCGGTCACGGCGCGAGACACTCCTACGGAGACCGGTCAACAGGGAACAGATGCTGAACGGAATACACGCACTGGTTCGCTTGTTGCGGATGTTTTGAGCCTCGTCGAGGACGACACGGTAAAACTAGAGGAAGGTGAGAATTCAAGAACAAGGATCTTTGCTAGAGGCCTACATCGACTTGGAACAATAAACCGCCTGATGGAATGCGAGATGAGAGCGAGGTTACAAAGTAAACACACAGTACGCACGATCTTTCTTCTTCTTATTCTTCGGGCGGTCGGAACCCGAGTCGTCCGAATCGGACACGATGAAATCGTCCTGCGACTTTCTTGCGTTTGGCTTTTTCCCTTTTCTTCTCTTCCGCCTCGAAGTCCGGCCATTCTAATGCGATCGTCTGCGAATACAGTGTAAGCAAAATCCTGGCGACGCTACGGACAATGCACACACCGAATATGTGGTGAGGATTACGTCGTACGCCAAAATGTCGGATTTTTTCTTGGGCTTGTTCGATCCTGCGGAAGAATGGAATTGAGTGAGTGGTAAGCACAGGAAAGAGAGGAGAAAATTCTGACCATGGTAGATGAGGACTTTCCACTCCGCATTGGTCTTGGTGGAGATTCTGAATAAAGAACTCATGTTAGAACATCCGTAAGACATAGAAATTGAATTCTCACTCTTGGTTCCACTGGGTCAACAGCGCGAGCGGAGAAATGATGAGCGTGGTCTTGCAGGACGCGTTATCGGAGGGATTCTTGCACATCGTCGCGATCCTATAACGTCGTTAAAAAATTAAAGTAGGGCGAGGAAATGAATCGGTATACATCTGTACGGTCTTTCTGGAAGGATGTTAGCTTGGGAATCGACGAAAAAAAAGGACAGAAGAACGAACCCAAGTCCCATTTCATCTGCGAGACACCCGCCCTTGATTGATTTCTCCCGCTCGTTGGCGACCATCCAGGCGACACACAAAAGTTGGTGCGGCATCAAGGGGATGTCGAGCGATGGGAGTAACTCGTGCGTGCTCTGCAGACCCAGCTTCTCCAGCGCTTTGTCGATACTCGCGTTGCCATCGAACAGTTCCGCGTTGCCGGCTTCGATCAAGAACTTGTCGATGCTGCAAAAAAAAAAATCAGTGCAGAGCCCCAGATACACAAAGAGAGAAGACGAACTCGTCGGCCTTTGCCTGCGGCCCTTGGAACGTATCCCGCCCTCGTCCGTGGAAGTCACCATTCTCGTCACGCGAGTCGCCTACGGCCATAATGTTGGGAATCGCATGCAGGTACTTGTTCAGAGTGATTACGGGGTCAACGTCCATCTCGTCGTCCGAGAGCGCAGGCGCCGGGCCTTTGGAGCCAGACGCGACGGGAGTGATGCCTTTGGAGCCGGACGCGAGCGCGTTCGCGTGCTGCGCGGGCTTGAGGTCGAACGGCTGTGCGACGACCGTGGGCGGGGGCGCGCCGAATCCGAAGTGGTGGGGCTGAGCCTCGGCCTTGGGTTTGGCCAGCAACGCAGCAGGATTGTAGAACGGAGGTGGTGCAGGAGTCGCGGCGTTACCGAGACCGAGACCGAAACCGAGAACTTTGGACCCGGTGCGTTTGACTGGCGACGGCAGCCGGCGGGGCGCGAGGGAGCGACGCGTCGAGGTCTGCCTTTTGCTTCTTCAAGCGCTGCAGCTCCTGCGCGTGATGCTGCATGCGCGTGTTGTCGGTCTTGGTCTTTTTCTTCTTGCGGGAAATTCTATCGAAGACCGACTGCAAATGTGAGATCGTAATTTGAGTCGATGCGATCTTGGCGCGGATGCCCTCGATGTCGGGCGGTGTAGTGACCGCGCTGGCGGTGTAATTGGTAGCTTGCGCGAGCGGGATCTTCGCATCCTCCAAGAGCTCTTGTTTCGCCTGTTTAGCAACGCGCTCTTCCAAAGCGACGTCGCTGACGCGCTTGCGCGGGATAGTAGACTCGACGGGCTCCGGTTTTACGAGCGCGCGACGGAACGTCGCCTCGACAGGTTCAGGCTTTACGCGAGGAGTGACGCGAACCAGGGAGGAGCGTTTGGCGACTGGGTTCATAGCAGGGGAGCTGGGTGCGGCGGGGCTAGAGGAGGACACTGCGATGTCCCCACCGATCGGTCGATACTTTGGGGTCCCGAACGGCGAGCCAGCATTGAGGGCGTCCAAAAGAGAGCCCTCCTTCTTGACGGTAATACGACTTGGACCCGGCTATAAAGATGTAGTATGCACAGACTCTCTGTCGAAACTTGTGTTGCTTACCGATGCCACAGCAACGGCACCTCCAGCTTTAATCCTTGCCAAGCGATTCTTCTTGTGCGTAGCATGGTTTTCGATGTGAACCTGATGTGAACCGTGTGAGCAATGAATGCAGCGCGAAAGTGGGGAAACGAACTCGATAGGGGGCGAGGGAGCCGATCCCATCGCGCAAACCGCCATCGTTGGTCTTGACGCGCTGAATCAACGCGATAGAAGCATTGTTGCAGCCGTCTTCTAAACATGTCACCGTCCCAACTGAAGCGAGAATATTAAGTGAAAGACGCGGTACGTGAGAACAAGTGGCACTGACATCCTTTTTTGGGCTGTGGCGTCACGCGGAACTGAATGGGACAAAATTAGACGTGTAGACGCGACACGCGAAAAGCGCACCTTAGCATCGTGCGGATAAAGCTCGAGATGGTTTCGAAGCTCTTCTATGTAGGCCTGAATGAGAGGTTAAGCCGAATACGCGACGCGTGAAGAGAAAGAGAGAAGAGGTGTCAAAGACAAACCGCCAACTCCACCAACCCGGAGCGAAAGCACCAAAGAGTTTTACGGACACCCAAGGCATCGCAAACATATTCTAAGAAAGAAAAACTCACTCGAGGCACTGATAGAACCTGGCAGTCGCGCCATCAGTCGGGGTGGCGAAAGAAGGGGATTAACTGAAAGAGAACTTACTGAGGTAAGAGACAATTGGGTCTTTGCAAGAGAAATGATTGCGTCTGGCGCGAGGGCCATTTTCGAGGGAAAGACGCGTCGTCGTAGTGGAATGAAAGAGGGGGTAACCAATTGAGGCCAAACTTCCCTTTATAGCCGCTTGCGTGTCACTGATGTGACGGGTCGTGTTAACACGTAATTTCAACCTTTGTTGAGAAAAATAATAAATACATGGGCTTCAAGGAATGTTTACGCGTCTAAGGGACTGCGCACGTCGAGATTCTCTTGAAGGCAGTTGCTGGAGAGATCCGAGATCTCCAAGCTGGCAGGTTGCTGAAAGCGGATTGATTGACGCCCAAGTTGAAAGGCTTGAAGTCTTGCCCAAGAGCGTGGCGACTGACTCCCTTCCACTACCACCTCATTAAATACCAGAAGATTAGCGCCCGTTTGGCGTCAACGATTCGGCGCCTCTCCAGCTGTCATGATCTACGGCGTTGATTCATGCGACATGATGAATGCGCAGGACCACAGCCCACCGAAGCAACAACCGGACAGGCTCCCAAAATATTACAATTTAATCGGGATACTGTTAAGCAAAGGCGATTGAGAAAATCAGATACCCTTGATTCCAGAGACGGAGACAGATGCTTGTTCATAGTTGGAACGCGGTGGATCTGTCAAGGTCAACATTATAATCAATCTGTATGACCACAGCTAAGACAGGACAGAGAAAAATGGTCGCCGCCTTGATTTTGTGTCTGTTTTACCTGGTGCCAATTTCGTCGTGGCCAGCAGGCGCTTGCAAACGCAGGCTATATAAATGTATAAATGAACCAGATTATTTTCTAAGTATGTGTGGTAAACCGACCGTTAGCATGTGCTCAAACGTTCAACGAACGGAGTTTGAAACTGCGTCATGCGCATGCAAAAACGGCCTGGGAGATAATTGAGTCAGGTGTGGAAAGAAGGGAATAAACTCGAAATTTGGTACGTTTCCGGTCCGCGTGGCTGAGTAGCTATTATTATCATACCAGAAGAACGCTCGTGAAAAAAAAGAAATTCCCACTCTTAGTCCATTGTCTTGCACGCCGGATTGTCCGAGGGGTTTTTGCGCCCCAATCCTATAACGTATTTCGTTGAACAACATACTGTAGTAATCCGACCAAATGTTCACTGGGTGTCACCCGTCACCGACAGCGTTCTCTGGGTAAAGCGTTCATTAACGTTCATTCCTCGGCAATCAGAAGAAAATTAAGTCCGGACCGGAAATTTTCGCAAAAAATCGCGACGTCACCGTCACTAATAGTGTGAGTGGCCGTCACCCGTCGCCTGAACACTTGGTCGGATTACCAGTAGTCTGGTGGCTTACACGCTGCCAATTTCTCTAGACCATTATACACGGGCCCCGATTCCGAATTTCTGAACAGTTTACGATCACAAGTGGCTGGTAAAATTCAGGGCAGCGAGAGTGCTCACTGAGCCTGAGGCCTGAGGTTCAATTGTTCAAATTTCAAACATCCCGTTGCCCGATATCCGAGTTGTATTCTGAGAAATCGAGACACAGGGGCTTGTCCATAGGTCTCGGTCCACCACTGGCGAAGTACTTAATTGACTGGGACCAAAGAAGTGAAGCAGACGCGCTTGAGTTGTGATTTGGTCGAGGGTAAAGTCTACCGTTAAAGACACGTAAAGATGTGTAATCAGCCACTCGGCTTTATCCGTCAGAATCGGTTGAACCTCCATGACGTCACCCTGCGGTCATCTTTCTTTCTGCAACCACCATGGGCGGATTCTGGTCTTGTTGCAGACGAGATAAATCGCCTGAGAAGGCTCCGCTACTTCCCAAATCCAGGCCCGTGGATGAACCCACACACTCTATCTTCGAGAAACTCGCCGACATTGTTGGAGCACTAAATTCCGGAAAGTTTCCTTCACAAGACCAAGTGTCTGGCCTTCTGCAGCACACTCTTCGCTCTGAACTGCTCCGAGATCCCACAAGCACGCTTCCTACTCATGGAGGTCCTCTGAGCCAGCAGGGAGTCGCTTTGATCTTGCAAACTCGGGAACTGGTCGACTGCGTGCTTCGAATTGGCCTCGAAAAAAACTGTATGCCTTCCTCCTTTGCCTAAACATTTATTCGAACCATTTTACAGACGATAACAAACTCCAGGATTTATTATACCAAAGCTCGCGGAGCACTGATCCCGTGAAAATCACCGGTGGACCTTTGGTTGACGGCTCACTCGGTAGGGGACGCATGTTATGGGCCCTACATCCTTCATTCACGTTCGAGGCAGATGCAGGTTCTTCGGAAGAGATCTCTGAAGACGCAGCCGATTTTCTGCCAATCCCTAAAGACGCTCTCGAAGCTTCGCAATAACCTCCTCCGCATTCCGAATGCTCATGTCTGACATTCTCGTCACCACTCGCGAGGTAGTCGCCGAGGCTGCCATCGAAATCGGCGATGGTGGCATCCCAAGTTCAAGCGGCCGCTGCCGACGTCGCCAAAACAGCTGAATTGGACAACTTAACCACGGAAGGCCTGAAAGGAAAGGCGGAGGAATCGTACTCAGGCATTCAGCACTCTGTCGGCCACGCCCACCGTAATTTAGGTACTTTGGGCGATGATTCTGGCCGACCAAATTCGCGATATTGTGGTGGGAAGAGTGCAGGAGGTTCGCGCATACTTCAAAACATCCACCTTTTTTTTATTCTCGTTATTCAGATTGTCACCCAAACACAGCGCAACCCAGAACACCAGCAGCGATGAGCACCATCCTTACTGTTCTTCACAAATACTCCGAAAAGTTAACCGCCGTCGCGGAATCTGCGGAGCAGCCCGTTATAATCAACACGCAGGTTGATGTATCCACGCCGTTATACGAGGCTATCGTTGACTTGAAGGTCTTGCTGGAACGCTTCGCGTCGGGGCGTTCCCTGGACCCACTGCTCGACTCGTTCAAAACCGCCATCGCAGACGTGTTGCAGGCCCCAACGAGACTGGCACGGAGGTGAAACGGTACCTTGCAGACCTCGGCCCGCTGTTTGAACGTGCACTCGCCGATCCGCAGTTTCCCTCATCGCGGCTGGGTACGCGCAACTTTGGAGGAACTGTACGACGCCGGAAAGCTCCTCCTCGCGTCCGAGGCAAATGCCCAATGGGCTCAGGACGTACGCCTCCTCGTGGCAGAGGCGCAGAGATTTGTGCACGCCCTGGAATCAGATGTGGCCACACAACGGTTCATCCGTTCCCTTCAGAGCGTGCTGTCTGCGTTACGGCGGGTTGACGCAGGACGCGCTCTCTTTGGGCGTAGGCACACAGCGGAAATGGCGGGACGAGCTGCTTCAAGGACGCACTCGGATGGTTTGTTCCCCGCATCCTGAAGTCTCTGCACCAAACTTCCCATGCCGCGTGTTGAATTCCAGAACAGCACGATCGATCTCGCGGTCGACGCGCTTCTCTTGACGTCGGCCTCCACGAGCGCATCCTTCGCACCAGATCACATCTGGGTGCAGAACTGGAATGAAATAAAGGTCGACATGGCCGCCGATGCATCGCCGGAAACATCTAGCAAAACTCGAGTCCACATCGACGGGATGCGCTGCGCCGCACATGGTTTCGGATACTACTTCAAGTACAAGGGCGCCGTATATTATTCGGACGAGGGCGTGCTTGATGTCGATATCGGGACGCCCGATGCGGTTGGGCAGGGACTTACGGTGGACTTGGAGATCGAGACGACCCAGCAGGAACGGGACACGCCGGGCGCGCCGTTGTTTAAACTCATCGACGTGAACGTTTCGGTTCCCGGGCTGGCCTTCGCTATCAAACACAGCAAGCACTGGATCTTGAACAATGTGGTTTTACAACCGCTGGCTGCGCCGGTTGTTCGGCTGCTGTTGAAGAAGGTTCTGGAGCAGCAGATTACGCAATGCGGTTGGATGGGCAGACAGAATGATTTCTGCGACGGTTGAGGAGGCGGCGCGGAGAAATGCGCGGAGGCGGGTGCCAGAGCAGAGCCCTTCGATGGAGGATTACTGGAACGCGGCGCTGTTGACGACCCCTGCGTTCGTTGAGACCCGCGATTCGGGACCCTCTGTTAAAGTTGAAACGCACACCGACTCAACCTTCAAGGGAATAATACATACCACCACGATACTGCCGGAGGATCCCGGTGCGTCGTCTCCTGTGGAGGAGACTGTGTTGGCCGTTGGCGGAGGCGCCCAACTTTTCCCGCATAAAGGTGGGCCGTATGGCGTGGACGAGGTTACTGCTGTCGAGGTTGCGCGGGAAGCGGTGGACGAGATTCAAGAGGCGGTGACGAATTCCGCAGGGAAGACCAGGGAGGTCGTCGAGACTGTCGAAGAAGATGCGGTTCGAATCAGAGGCGATTTAGAACGCGCGGACCAGAGAAAATGGACAGGGAAAGATTTGAGAGACGCAGAGGAGGCTGGAGAAGTCATGCTTTCGATTTGGATTCGTATTGATTCATCGTCGCCTGTAAAGTACGTTCACATCTCGTTGGACTTATATAACCATTTTCCGTGGAATCGTGGCTTGAGAGAAAGACGCTTGAACATTATTGTCGGTTTCACCGTTCGGTTCGGTTCGTGCGTCGGCAAACCCTTGGTTCCAAGTTCACGTACGTCAATCGTCACCGCTCTGTTTCAGACACACATCTGCGATACACATTGATGATCGGGAAATCCCTGACTCGAAATCAGGTGTACCTCCGTGTTAGCCGGCATTGTGGGACGAAACTCGAAATCCCCAGGCTCCCTCCTCTTCCTTCAATATACCTTCGCGTTGCATGGTCAAGGGCGGATACCGTGCCGAATATGCAGAGATGTATCGAAGAAGTTCAGTGTTGTACTTAAAACAATTTTGGCTGCGGCTGCTAATCAGGAGTAATCAGGA
>JARKIC010002509.1:0-59160 GCA_029378375.1 Mycena olivaceomarginata
TTGTGTAGATGTTCACCAGATGGGCGGGGAACGTGGACCAGCGGCGAGGCGAGACGGAGGCGAGGTGGTGCGGGCACAGCAGGGGCGGGTAGGGCTGGCAGGGGAGGGAAGCGGACATGGTGTGGTCGGGGTCGACGCGGGCGGCGGGTGCGGGCAGACGGTTAGACAAGGTGGCGACGGTGGATGTGATGCGCCGAAGGAGGTGGGCACAGGTGGAGGCGGGACGTGATGCGTGCGGCAGCGCACCGGAGGAGGGCGCGGCAGCGGTATGGACGTGGGGGTGGAACGGGCGTGCGGAGAGGGCCGCGGCGCGGCGCGGCGCGACGGGACAGGCGTGCGGAACAGGGACAGTGGCAAGGTGGGGTGCGGGTGGTGCGACGTGCATGGCGCGGGGCGAGCAAGGGGCGGACACGAGGGGAGCACGTTGGCGTTGGAGCGGGTGGACACGAGCAGAGGGGGCCAGCGGGATATGGAAATTGGCGCGGGGAGAGAGCACCGGTGGCAGCGTGGGGACGGGACGGGACACGGCGCGGAGAAGAATCACGGGAGGCGGCTGGCGTGGGGTGGGACGGGACGGGACGGGACGGGCGGCGCACGGCGAGAGGGAACAGCAGCGACGTGGGGACAGGACGGTATGCGCGCGCCGAGTACAGGCAGCGGCGAGGCGGGACGGGACGAGCGTAGGGGCGCGGACGCGGGCGGGGCCGCAGGGGTGGGAGACGCGGGTGCAGGTGTTGGGGAGGGACAGATGGTGTTGGAAGGGATGGGGTGTGTGCTGGAGGTGAACGCCGGATGAATTCGGGTCTGGTAGAAAAGTAGTATCAGTGTTGGGAACAACGCGATGGAGAATTGGTATAAGGAATGGGAGGGAGAAAAGGAGGCGATGAGGAGTCACGATAGAGATCCATTATTGATGCCCCGCTCGCTGAGAATCAAGAACACGACGAGCAAGAAAGTTCACTGCCCCTCGTATCAGAGTGAAACCAAACGATGCCTGAATGAGGGTGAAGACGGTGCTGAATGGGGAGAAGCCATTCAAGAGATACATCTCCGCCCCACCGTCCATGGCTAGCCGTCCTCGACAGTAAAAAACGCAAAATCGCAAAGAAAATATGTCTTCCCAAAAAGGAAATTCCCGTCCTCCGCATGGCAGACGGAAATTCCAGGTCTTCGCGCAAACGGAGACGGGACACGGGAGATGGCCGGGACGACGCCAGGAGTTTCAGGGACACGCCCCGCGCAGAAGAAGAACGAATATTGGCCAGTTTGCGCTCCGTGTTCCACAGTAAGACAGGCACAGGGACGTCAGCGAAGCGCATCCTCGCGGCATCCTCCCCGTGCGCCGAAACGAGACCGGCGCCAGACATCCACATTCCAGCCACCCACAACGCGGGTGAAACGACAGCGCCCCAGGACCCCGACCCTCGACGCGAAAGACAAGACGCGCGGAAAAAGACCAAAGAAACCGACAGAATGAAGCTGAAAGACTCACCCCACTCCTCGAAAGCAGTCCTGCCTCCCACAGCTGTGTGTATTTGCATTTGTGTTTGCAGCAGCTGCTCCGCCCTCCCGCTCTCGGTCTCGGTCTCGAAATATCCCCGCTCCTGCGCCTCCCCCCGCACCCCCATCTGCGCGAAACCCTCCGTTGGCGTCTCGAAATCCCCCTTCGCGAAATACCCCCGCGGCGCAAAAGGACTGCCAGTCCTCGCGGTCAGCGCCTACATTTGGGTGCTCACGAAACGACCCGTCGGTGCGAAAGAATTGAGATTGAGTGAGCCGCCTCGTCTCCGCTGGGGCTGCGAAAGGAGTTGCCATCCCGCGCGCCGCGCCGATAAGCGGGCCCCAGCGCACGGCGGACGCTTCGGGAGAGAACGGCGGTACGCCGGGGCCAGCGATTCTTTTGAGCTTGAGGACAGCATGGTTTTGGAAGACGAGGATGTGGGTTTGGTGGGAAGTGTGGTGGAGAGGTGGGCGGTGTGTGAAGATGATGAGGTGATGGGGAAGATAGCCGTCGAGGAAGAGGGATAGGGAGTGGTCGATGACGAAAACGAAGACGCAGCAAAGGGCCAGGGCGAGCCCGATCGCGGCGGCGTCATCGACGGGTGGAGGGACGGCGCGGAGGACACGCGCACGCGGGGCGCATCCTCGCCCTCGATATCGATACCGACGTGGAGTTACATCGAGGAGGGCGTGATGAGGGAGGGGTAGCGCCTAAGTGGAGTGTGTGGGGTTGCAGGGAGGGCGGTGTGCAAGGCGTAGGTGGGCGGGAGGATGGCGTGTGTGAACGAGGTGGTAGAGGATGAAGAGCGCAGGTGTAGTAACGTCGGGTCCGGAGGCGGTGGCGCGCCGAAGACGAAGGGCGCATGGCACAGCGTGCGGAGGTAGAGTCGGCTCGAGCGCGGAGAATCCACGCCATTGGGTAGCACAAGCGCGGAGCTTGCGCTGCGTAGCGCCATGCGGGGTGATGTCATCGTCAATGAGGACGTATTGCGTCCGCTCGTCTTCGAGGTCGTCCAGCTGCCCGCCGCCTATAGGGAGGACTGGACTCGGCTCCCCTAGTAATCCTCCTCCTCATCGTCCTCAAACCCACCATCGTCCCCGTCCTCCTCCTTGCCGTGAATGACCGCCTGCACGCGCCGCACAAATATCTGCCGCGGGGGCTGGGACGGCGCCTGGATCTGCTGCTGCGCGGCGCTGGTCTTCGCTCCGCGCTGCGGCGTCCCCGCGGAAGACGACGAGCCCGAGCCCGAGCCCGAGGCGGGGTGGTACGGCGGGAGCCTCGCTCGGACGCGGGCGTACGCGGATTCCGCTGCTGCTACCGCTGCGCTGCGCTGACGCTATGCAGCGGCGAGTCGGGCTCGGTCGGGCTGGGCGGGATGGCGGACTTGTGGGCCGGCGGACGGTTCGACGAGGTCGAGGCGCGGTGGACGGAACTGGAATATTCCGGTGTGGGGCTCTCCACTTTCGACGGGCTCGCGGTCAGGGCGGATCGGGATAGCTGGGTTGAAAACAGATTGCGTTAGGATATTAGAATGAGAGAGGTGGACATACGGTGAGTAGTTCGGTGGACAGGCCACACCGGTCCTGCTCGACGCGTGTGTAATGGTCTTGCGAGTTCTTGGCCTGCTCTTTTTTAGCGCCAGTGTTCCCAAGCGCCTCGCGTCACGCTCTGCAAAGCAGCGACGCAGAGGGCTGGTGCGGGCAGCCTTTTTGTCGCGAGGGACTGGGGTCCCGGCGTCGATGTTCGCAGAGGGTGTAGTTCGCGGATAAGCGTGGCATAGGCGGATGCTTGTAGTTGGAAGGCGACATCAGCGCGATGTAGAGGGTATGAGGAGGTGGGCGGAGACTAACCGCCGTGTATAATCGTCACGCACCGTCGCCTTTCGCCGCCCCTGCTCGATGGAAGCCTTGCCCTGATTTTTTTTTTCACAAGATGAGGGTGTTGGTAGAATAGAAAGGAGTGGGAATGACGTACCTGTTCAAACGTGCGCGCTCTAGTGCATTCCGTGGCGGGCTGAGCAGCAACGAACACACCGGGGTTTTAAGTTATCTGGTGAAAGAAAAGAGGATGCGCAGGTGGGCGTACCTGGTTCTCATGCCCGGGTTCGCTGGGCTGCGTGGTGCCGACGGCGTACGCGAAAGTGGACGAGCCAGAGCCATGCCAAGGAGGCGGACGCGAGCGCCGTAGAGCCGTAGATTACGAGCGCGACGCGGGTGAATGGCATCGCTGCAGATGGCCAAGCCGCCAAGTTACACGCAAGGAACGGAAGTCGTTGCTTCGCGAGAGAGGTCGGCGCGAGGGAGCGCATAGGCCTTCAGAAATGCGGTCGACGGGGCGAGAGGCACGGCGGATGAGCGCACAGGCGGGTTTGAGTGCACTGAACGCCGTTGTGACGGCACGGAGTCGGTGTAGATCCGCAGCAAGGGCGGCAGCGCAGAATGAGGCGGGCGTCGAGTGAGCGGTTGTGGTACAATGTTTGGGTGCGAACCACGCTTGCTGTATGATTCGGTATTCGATTCCGTCCGCATTCCTCCCACTGATGCTGAAATTGAAAAGCTTCAGAATGCATTGCACATCAAAAACTTCGACCAGTACCGCCAGGAATCCAACGCGAAGGCCTTGGCACGTCTCCAAGCCGAAGCCGACAGACGCGATGGTGAAATGGTCGAAAAAGTGTCGCCACTGGGAGCACGAGGTGAGCGGTCGAGACAATTGCGATGAGATAGCAGGAGACACGAGGCCATTTGGCTGGGCGGAATCGGGCGGCGTCAGACACGAGCGCGTCGGATGAGGATTGAGTGCGTGTCAACCGTGACTATTGGATGTTCGGTGGCCAGTCGAAGGAGTATGGCCAGTGCGACATGGTAGAAAGAGGCAAGGAAGGAAAAGCGGTATTGATCCGCTCGGAGATAAGCGGCGGTGATACAGGGCCAAAGAGACGCGTCGCGCCGAGTGGCTGCCTAAAATGATTAGTTGGAAGGACAAAATCTATCTGGAATTCCGCGAGAGTTAGTCAACGAAGAGGCTTGCTCAACCGGATGATTTCGCGTATAGTTTCTGGCGTGGGGTTGATTAGATCCCAGAAAATTCCCGGGGATTCCCTGAGAGTGTGAGGTGGACGATAGGAGTCCGCGAGGGTGTTTTGTCGGAGCTTTTGGCGGTCGCCGATCGGGAGATAATAGGGGTTGGATTTAATCCAACGGGTAGTATACAAACTCGAACTTACTCTGTGAAAGGGCGGCTGTTGCAATGGATTTCAAATACATGGTGAATACAGCGTCGCAGAGGAGTTCCAAGGCAGGTAAGGAAGGGTGGTGAGCGAAAGAGTTTTAGTGATGGTAAAGAAGAAAGGTTACGAAGCCGGCGATCACGTAGCTGCTGAGTGTGGCGTCAAGTTATGAACGATGGGTCAGTCTTCCAGAGGGACCACAAGAAGTGCCGAAAAGAACTGGGAACGGGTCAAACACGGAGATCCAAACCCAAATAGACCCTGGTGCAGAAACTCAAAGAGAAATCAAGCAGCCGAAACGGCTAGGCTTGTCGGTGGTGCATGCAGCCTGCTGCGCGCGGACTTCTATACCTCGATGATAGTTATACACGGTGCCCGTTCCTTGAGTAGAAAGGAGGTACTCATTTCCGTGCCCCTCCCTATAATCACGTACATCGCTCTCAGAATTCCCCTCGCATTCACACTATGTTCCTGTTTACATCCGTTTTTTCTCGCAATCAATCATTATTATCCATTCCCTCCCCGATCTCAGCCGATATCGTCAGCAGTTTTTGAGCGGTTTTTTATACTTCTCCCATCATCGCAAGCAGGCAGTGCGGATTCATGCAGGATCGGACCACTTGATGTTCAGCTTGCTCCTGGGATTGAACACGGTGCGAAGGGAGCCATTTCACGATATCATACCGCTCCATTGAAGCTTCAAGTCCCCTCCCTGCAGGCAATTTCTCCTCGAAAATCAACTGTCTGGCCGACGAGCAGTGCCATTTCTTCATCGACTTTCGTCAGTTCTGGCCACGCTTCTCATGGCAGAATCTTTCCGATCGAGACTGTATGCCTCTGTGGGCTCGATGTCACGGATTAATTAGGTACCTCCTTGCGCTTATTTCGTGGTCGGTGAACAACTTCTCAATCGCAGTTTGCAATACAGAAAGATTAAAAAATTGACTGTACAACAGGAACGCTCATTGTGATGTACTCCTCGTCGTTTGGTGTCTTGCTTTTTCCAACCTCTGAACGCATTGAAGCAGACCAATGTCCCAGAGGATCAACGACAACAACAACCAACCTTCTTGTCAACTGCGGATCGACTCGTTCCGCGCCTCATCCCGTTAGGCACGCCCTCAATCAAGAAATGGGAAAAACGAGGGGAAATTTGCCAATGTTACGGCTCGTAAGGTATGATCTTGCTCTCTTCGTCACTGAGGGCCTCCATACGCATTTCACCCCTGCACTCGGCATGTGCAATATGATATATCGTGGAGGAGGACTTGAATTATACATAACCGCTCGTGTCATACCCAGCACTCATACATTCCGGAGCAACCATGCGTTCCTGCAGCGCTTCCACCATTTCCACATCCGGACAATGGCGACACTCTCCATCCACCTTAACCGCCCGGTCGAAATCGACGAGTGTGATGGCCCCATCATGATTGACCATCAAGTTCTCAGCTCGCACATCGTGATGATGTATCCCGTTCCGGTGCAGCAATTTTAAGATGGTGACTATTTCCCGTCTGCAGAAAGTTTCACCAGTCAATTCAAGCGATTGGCATATGCGACCTACCTCTGGATATCTGCCGCAGAGAAGATATCTGGCAGTGGAGTGCCCGCGTACGACATAACGACTGCAAAATCACGAGAATTCGAGTAAAGACCACGGAACCTAGGTGTATGGAGGTGCGGGTCACTGAGGCACATCTTCAAAAGGGTTGCTTCGTGGTGCGCCGTCTGAATATTCTTGAAGACTTTGACAACATGCCGGCCATCCGCAGACCGGAAGACAGTACCACTAGCGCCTGAACCCAGACGTTCGGTGAAAACAGTAGGAAATATACTGTGACAGACAAATCAGAAGCCAACTCGACTCTCATGCAGCGAACTTCACCTTTCAGGACCGGTGGGATAGAATAGCACATGACCAGTCTGCATTCTGATGCCGATTCCTGGAGTACCCCACACCATTTGAAGGACCAACGCGAACTGCAGACGCTGCAAGTGCTATCAGGAATCTTATCATCGGATAGGAGGAAAGAAACCTTTTCTGCAAACCACGAGACAAACGACTGTAACATAGACTGCTCTCGGATGCTTGCCAATAGACGAGCCGCGATAGACGCTGGCACACGCGGCGTCTCTTTTGATGAAATAATAACGGCGGTCGTGCGCAAGACGTCGCCTTCAGGGTCGTCGTAAGTTTTGGAACAATGCAGATCATATTCGCCGGGCTTCCTATAAACATAAATTGTGCCAAGCACGGTGAAAAGTTTTCCGTAAAGGCTGCCGTATTCCAAGATCTGTGTCCACAGCTGGAAGGACATCAAAAGATTTTGTCATCGAGCAAAAAAAGGACTGGCCTGCATCCAGATTCGTACTGACTCGGAAGGGGTGTCGTCGGCATTTGGCCATGGGAACGGTTCGCCCAAGTCGATGTGCTGACGCAAAAAGCTCCTGTGCGCCTCGAAGACTCGCCCGCGTTTGTCCTCAGCGATGAGGTAAGAAACCCCCTTCGCCCTAGCTATCTAATCCTGGAATGTGGCACCACATTCTCGGATTGAATAGCTACTGGGTTTATTTAATACGGATGCAAGTCACAGACGAATGTGGGTTCCGGTTTACCTTGCGTAGATGCATTGCCAGTGGTCGCAGGTGTGCCTTCGCCCATAAAATATGATTCTGTACTGTGCAAGTCTGAATCTGCACGCGAAAGCCAGTTGTGCACGTCGACCCGTCCGTCTGAGGGGAATCTTGACGGACGCGTTGGTGAGCGTCGCGACGGCTGTCAACGCGCCAAAAACGGGACGCATCGGAGCTCTAGAAGAAGAATATGAACCCGAATTCACTAACGTCCTGGGGTGGATTCAAACCATCGATATCCCACAACGACTTTGTCATCTTGCTTGAGGTTTAAACGGCTTTGTTGCCACTCCTATAGAGACTAAACAACTGGAAAGCAGGTCAGTGAGTGAGCACTGCGACAAGAAAAACACAACGGAGGAAGTGAAGAAATATCCCGCGTCTTTGGGCCACTAATTTGCTCCAACACTGAAGGGGCAGGGCAGGGAACGAATTGTGATTAATCCCGAAACACTTGCCAGCGTACCTTGTTGACTCGGTGAACCGGTATTGAGAAGAGGAAATTTCAAGTTAGCGCGCGTAAAGAGTAAATGATAAGTGATTATGGCAGGTGGAGTGGGGAACAAAGAGATTCAACACCTTCAAAAGTCGGCTGGTATGTATGTTCGAACCGAACACCCGCTTTTCTGGCTTGGAAGTGTCTCCTACCTGCAGAATTAGGAAAATCTCCACGCACATCGGTGGCGCACTTACAGACCAGTGTTGGAATGAGCTCCACGCAGCACATGAAGCTTTGAAGGATCGTTCTTTTGAGGTAAATTCCAGTGTTATCAGCGAAGAGAGAAATACGCCGAAGTTCATTCGCGCGCTCTGTGTAGGATCGAACAGTTTCTTCTCACCTCCAGGGGGAATACGAGGGGACACAGGAAGGGAGAGTTCGCTTTACCTCCACAAAGACCTGTTTGAAGCATAATTTATAATTGGCCGAAACGCGCATTTTGAATTTCTAGATCAACCCAGAGTTCCATTAGAGGTCAGCCTTGCAGAGACATAGGGGAAACTGGAAAAGTGAGGGATCCTGGGACCCCAGCGACGGAAGGGGAATCTTGCCTTGGTGGGACCTGGGCGGCGGCGTAGAGGAGCCTCGTTACATCCAAACAATGGTAGATCACCGTATATCCGTACACAAGGATATTTCACGCACCGTATGAGGAACAGCCCGTGATGATTGAATATTCAGGGCGGAAGAAAAGTCGAAGGGTTTCATACCCCAGAGGAACGTAATCTAGACCTCAATTAGCTATCGGAAAGGAAATCAAACCGAAACTGAACTCCGATTTGAAGAAACGCGAAGACTGCCGGGATGTTCCTGTGATAACTACAGCCAGAACGGCCATCGCAGTAAGAAACACTGACATGACGACCTCAACTGTGACGGATAAGAATGGGCAGAAAGTTAGCAAGAAATGTAATAAAGTGGACCATCCATAGCGAGCGCCTGTACCGCATCCAGATCGTATGGAAAGCCGAGTGAGGTTATATGAACAGTCGTGAATCAGATTTCGTTTGCACTATATGCGCAACGAATGACGGACCTGAAGGCAATCAAGACAACTTTCGGCAGCGCAAATCGACTTCACGGGAAAAAAGAACACGGAACATAAGCTGCTTGCTCAAAGGGACGCTGCGAGGCCACGGCACACACCTAGATGATTTGATATGCCGGACAATAACTGCAATATTCGTCAGATACACCTTCGAAAACGCAACGTGGCAGACGAGACCGGGTGGGACGTTGCGTAAAGCAAGAGCAAAGATCAGGGACATGGAGCTCAATGTTGTTCAGTCCGCCATGGGACGCTTGTGGTCAAAACTGGAGGGGGCCAGAAAGAAACAGCTTTAACACACTCGGCGGTGACCCAGGGAATCCATTTCTTGTGCGTGTGGGAAGTCCAAATCTGGCGGTAGGGAGGACCAACTGCCACATAGCTCCATTTTTGCAGGAATACCAGGCTGACTAGATGGCCGCGGATGAAAAGACCAACAGTCACATCACATCTGCTCACGTGTCCTGTGACCGATAGCTGATTGCCGTTTCCGGCTTTCTCTTGACCACCACGATCTTCCACCTCAGGGAGCACCGCCAGAATGACGTAAAGGTCCCTTAAGGTGGGTTCTTTTGTAGTACGCAAACCCGCCTTAAGGGACCACATCCACGCGGCGGACGCTAGTCAAGAATTTGTCAACAATGTGTCATGTTCCCGTTTGGGAAACATGCGGCGGTCGGACCACCCGCCCTGCCTCGATTGGCGCTGTATCCGCCATTATACCCCACACTGCCGCTTCCCCTCTCCTATCAGCACCCCGACTAATGTTTGCAGTCCTTCTAGGTCCAATTTGACTCAAAATTCAGCATGCAGAGCACAGCGCCGGCCGCGTCTGCTCATCACCGGCCCCGCCCTCAATTGGTCCGTCTACCGCTCTTTTGTCGGGTGGGCAGCTTCCCTTCGCAACCCTGCATCCACTCTGATCTTTTCCGGCCTTCTACGTATGATTTGGCTTGAACCTCCTTCTCCTAGAGCGAAGCGCGGACGCATACACCCACCACCCGCTCTGCCCATAATTGGTCCATCCATCGCTCTTTTGTCGTGTTGGTAGCTTCCCCTCGCGTCTCTGAATCCGCCTTACTTGTCCATGCCCTCCTAGGTTTAATTTGCCTGAAATTCAACTCCTGGAACAAAGCACGGACATGTCCGCTCGCTGATACTCACACGGGTATTAACTCAAATTTCATGTACAAGGCCTGGAGTTTGAGCAGTAACCTTCCAGCAAATAAATATTTGCTCCTCCCACTCTGCCCTACCGGATTCCGACTTGTGGAGCCTAGCGCGGACGTGTCCGCCAAACGGTTGTGCACCCCTCCACTGCTTCAGTTCTATACTGCACTTCGAGCAGGTGTTTGTTATTTGACACTTTCCTCCCACATGGGCTCATTTCCACCAGATATCGTTGCCGCGGGGATAGCGGCAGACACGTCCGCCACTCTGGCCCACTCTAATGCACATTCCCGAATTTCCTTGGTTTGGTCTTGAAATACTGATTGATGCATTTCTTTCTAATGTTCTCTCCCTTCTAGATTTAACTCAACTAAGTTTCAAGCCCTTGGGTAAATGGCGGACGCATCCGCCCCACCACTCAATCGAACCTTCGGTGGTTCTATTCATTCGCTTGGTGTACCTGTCAGCTCTAGCATGAGTTCTGAGCTGGACAGTCTTGTGTTTGAACCACTAGTTTTGTCAAACATTTTGCTACTCTTCACAATATACAAAGGCTGCTAAGTTCACTTTCAAGCTCTGCCAAATAATAATGTGACAGCTGCCTCTATGGTTTGCTCATTTGAGTCCTCAAGGTCTATGCAACACCTTCACTGAGTCCTGGGGCATGGTCACAACTTGAATAGTCCATGGAACGCAAATGGCAGAAGGGAAGTATTGGGAGATTGCCAGCATTGTTATTGGAAGTAAACAGTGTACTAAAAAGCGAGATGAGGGCCACAAAAATGAGAGCAAAGAACTTTAGGGCTGGAAAGCAAACTGAGCAGCAAGTTGCAGTTGCTGCCAGCAACTGAGCAACTGAACAGTTTAATGTTCGGTGCGGCCCACCCGGGATGATCTGATCAGGTAATTTTTTTTTGCCGCTTGGTGCTTTCCAATCCCAAAAACTCAGGTGCGTCTTCGGACGATGACTACCGCCCGGCGGGATCATCTGCGCTGTTGGCGGACGCGTCCGCACACATGCAACGTAAACTCCGGTGGCGTTTGATCTCACCTGGTCAACCAATCAGCATGCGAATAAACGTCGGACGAATCCATTATTTTTGCACTGTGCTCATTTCCAGTGCTTCAAGGGCTTTTGAAGTACGAGATATCATTCTGGATACATTCCGGATGAGTTTTGATTTATTTCAGATTTTTGCATCACCTATGAAAGTTGTGCACTTGGTTGGTGCATACTTGCTCCAGATTCAACCGTAAACTTTAGCGACCTTTCGGACGGTTTCATGCACCCAATATCATATTTGGCAGAAAAAGTTAAAATAAATCAGACTAGAACCAGAGGGTATTCAGGATTATATTCCACCCCAGAGAAGTGCTGAAAGCAATAGAAATGAGTCTGATAAAAAAAGATCAAATTAGATGGATCTTTATACGGCTGCTGATTGGTTGAGCGGGTGAGGTAAAACACCACCGAAATTTATGTTGAAGGTGTGCGGACGCGTCCGCCGCTGGCGCAGACACGTTGATAAGCAGGCTATCTGGCCTTGCCTGGAATCTCGCTAATGTTGGGATTCCTGTGCATTACCAAGTTAGATGTACATCTCCAGGATTAACATGAGTCCCGAATGGTTAATCAGGCACATCCTGCATGAGGGTTTAATCAGCCCGCCCGAGAGCACATTAATCAGAACCTCCCATACTGATTAAGGTTCGATTCAACGGGTTTAATAATAGAGTCCTTATAATCACTTGATTAAGGCTCTGTGGGGCCAACAAATATCAGGGAACTTAAATATCCACTCTGAATAATCAGTGCCTATCAGCAGAGATAGATCTGTGGGATTTAATCACCTTGTTGTGGTTGATTTGGACTATTCTGGGGACGTGTCTGGACACATGATAATCACCGATCAATGTTGCTATCCCAATATGGGTTCTTGACCTGGGCAAGGCTTCATCGGTGTATATCTCAACAACTACTGGGCGGTTCGGGGAGATTAGGGTATCTACAGAAAGCTGATACCCAATGCTCCTTGAATCTGAAGGTGTTAATCAAGGGACTTTAACCATTAAACTGGTTCGGCTCCGTTACCGTCCCAAATTGGTTTCTTGGCTTGATCAGGAATTGACGAGGTTATATCTTGGGAACCACTTGGCGGATTAGGGAGTTCTGGGTGTCTACAGAAATGGGAGACTCAGCGCTTTCTGAATCCAATGGTCCGAAGGGCAGGACAACACTATTTGGCTTGGAAGTTCAGTCGAGTCAGACAACCGATCGGAAACCAGGAGTTAAATGGCAGATCTTTAGCTTACTCAGGTAGTGTAATTAGAGTAGTGTAAGCGTAAATGTACAGTATATAAGGAGGGCAGTTCTAGTGTGGACGCACTACTGCTGGTGGGTGGCACAGGTGCTAGGTCCTGGTCTCAATTAAGAGACTTGGATCTAGGGCTTGTGTTGACTACCATAGTTGGGGTGGGGTAGGCACTGGGTCTCAGTCTCAATTAAGAGACTCAGATCCAGGGCTTGTGTTACTTCAATCGGGGTGACGCAGGTGCTAGGTTCTGGTCTCAATTAAGAGACTAGGACTATTCCCCACGTCAGCTCGACGCTCATTATCAGAAAATCGTGTTCTGCACCGCCACCGTTCCCGCAAAAATGCGGGAACGGTTCCAACCCTTCAAAAGTCACTCCCGTCACGTCACGTTCCCGCAGAATTGCGGGAACGGATCCAACCCTTCAAAAAAATGTATCTAACCCTTCAAAAAAAACGCATCAGAAACCATTCCCGCAAAATTGCGGGAACGGAGCCCACCCTTCAACAAAAAGTCACCCCCGTCACGTCACGTTCCCGCAAAATTGCGGGAACGGATCCAACCCTTCAAAAAAAAAAAACCTTCAAAAAAAACCCTTCAAAAACCCCTCCCTCCAAAATTGAAGGAACGTTCCAACCCTTTAGCAAAAAATCACACCCGTCACGTCACGTTCCCGCAAAATTGCGGGAACGGATTCAACCATTCAAAAAAAAAAACCTTCAAAAAAACACATCAGAAACCCTTCCCTCCAAAATTGAAGGAACGATTCCAACCCTTTCGCAAAAAATCACACCCGTCACATCACGTTCCCGCAAAAATGTGGGAACGGCTCCAAACCTTCAAAAACGGGTCCACCCTTTCAAAAAAAACACATCAGAAACCGTTCCCGCAAAATTGCGGGAACGGAACCAACCCTTCAACCATATGTCACTCCCGTCACGTCACGTTCCCGCAAAATTGCGGGAACGGATCCACCCCTTCAAAACCGTTCCCGCAAAAATGCGGGAACAGTTCCAACCTTGAAAAGAAAAAACTCACTCTAAAAAATGCTTGTGGTTGAAACCGCATGGAGAAGCTGTGCGTTTGTTTCCCTATGTTTGATGCCCATGATCTTGCTTCCTCCCACCACCTGGCGCTCAGAATCCCCTCTCTGGCCGCGTGTCCCAATCCAATATCGGCCCGACGACGTGGTGTACTAAATATCGGGTCTTCTACAACTTCTCGCCAAACTGTAGCCGCCCAACATCCTGCTTTTCGACCAGTGGCAATGACAACTCAAAATCCACTCAAAAACGGAAGCAGGGCGATACAGCAGAGCAATGAGGTCTTCCCCTCCCGCGAGCCACGTAACCCTCGCACCCGGGCCTCGGTGGCGAGCGGGCGGCATGGCTTGAGTCTCTCGAAGTCCCGTTCAGGACTGGGCCTTTTCCCAGGATCTTGGGGCTGCGCCTAGCTTAAATTCTGGGCGGCATCGACCTGGAACGCGGGCGAATGAACAAGGGCTACCTGGGCATGAATCTTAGATGGACAACGGTACGTTTCTTTGTTGCTTTCCAACCCTTGTCCTTCCGAGCTGATCTCCGCTGCCATCCAGGTGGTTCCCCCACTGGCTGCCTCGCCGTCGCCGTGTTCATCTAGTCCCCATGTTTCTACTCTCTATTGTACTCGTAGTCTGCACCGTACAACCACCGCGCTTCCGTGCTTCCCGCGCACCTGCCTCCCCTTCGCGCTACCGCGCCCGGCCCGCGCTCACCGTTGCGCCGCCGTCGCATGTCCTTCCGCCGCACGTTCTGCATCCAAGCGCGTACCGCCCGTTCTCAAGGCCCCCTACGCACGCCTCTGCATTGTATTGCTTCACCTGCTCGTCCTGTTCCGCAGTCATCTCGCCGAATGCCCTCCTCACGCATCCTCCCGCGCGCGCGTTTCGTTTGAACGGCTACTGTCCCCCTCGCTAGCATGCCTGCCCAGCGCTCGCTCCGCGTCCGTCCCCCTACTATCCTGCCCCTTGGTCCGCTTCGACGCGATTTCCTTACGCGCACGCGTGCTCCCTGCTCGACGAGCGCTCCCTGTGTCCGCAAGCGCCGCCTGCTCCACGACCGCCCTCTCCCTGCGCCACCCATGCTTGTCCCACGCGGGCGCTGCCCTCCGCGCTTACCTCATACTCCGCGCACTCACTTGGATTACCCCCGTGCCACTCCGCACCCGCTCGTGCCACGTCACCCCGCACTCGGTTCGAGGAACCGCGCGCGTCGACGTCTAGCACCCGCGGCGCCCGCTCTGCACACGCCTGTGCCCTGGCCACGTCGCCTCGCTTGTCTGGCCGTCTTTCACCAATACCACGCAGCGCCCCGCTTCCAAATGCGCCCACTTCGAAAACGCGCGCACGTCAACCAGCGCCCACTCAGCACATGCCTGTGCCCCTGCCTCGCCATCGCGCCGCCGCCCGAGCCCACCTCCACTACCGCGCACACACCCCACATTCCTTATCGCGCACCTCGCCAACATCCTGCACGCGCTGGGCGGCGCAGGCGCGGAGTGTGCGTGCGTGTCGACGCCAGCGCCACCCCCGCTCCTGCTGCACACGTTCCACCGTCCACATAACCAGCGAAGGAGAAGGAGAGGAGGACGCCGCCCGGGGGTGAGAGGGCCGCCAAGGAGAGGGCGGTCCCTGTGGCGGCGGACAAGGAAGCGGGGAACGGCGAGGGAACGACTCCCGAGCAGGGGCAGGAGCGCGCCTGTGGTATCCGTACGATGGAGCGGGTGGTGTTTCCGTCCGTCGAGCCTGTGCCGATGGCGCACGGGCGGTATCCATCTCGTCGATGTCGACATCGTGGGCGAGGATGGGTTTGGGTTAGGGAGATCGAGGACTGGACGGGCGATATATACAAGGCCGCGCCGGGCCAGTATAGGCCGAATGTGGGCAAGGGCGGCAAGGTGGGGAGGGCAGAGAAGAGGCGGACGTTCCTGCCCAGCATGAGTCGCTTCACGCCGGCGGAGGGGGTGTCGGGAGGGAAGGGCGGCCGGGCGACGACGGCGTATGGGCCGCTCGACGGCGGCGCGGCGGGGAAGCGCTCGACAGTGTACGCGGGGAGCATCGCGCCGTCGTCCGCGCGCGGCGGCAGCGGGACGCCGCCCACGCTCGTCGGCGGGGGCGACAGGCGATCGCGCAGCCTCATGTCGTGGGGCGAGGGGAGCACCCCGTCCGCGCGCGGCGCCTTTGCCGACAATCCCTGCCCATTCCCGCTGCTCAACATCGTCCCGCAGCCGCCGGCAGACTACGAGCCGTTCAACTACCCGCTCGCGCACCCGATCTGCCTCGTCACCGCGCACTCCGAGTCCGTCGAGGGCCTGCGCACGACGCTCGACTCGCTCGCCACCACCGACTACCCGAACTCGCACAAGCTCATTCTCGTCATCTGTGATGGATATGTCAAGGGCGTGGGGAATTCGTTGACGACGCCGGAGATTGTGCTGACGATGATGAAGGAGTTTGTGGTGCCCGTGCCCGTGAGTCGTCTCTTTTTGAAAGACATGGAAAGCTGACGAGAAGCACAGGATGTGGAGGCGCATAGCTACGTGGCCATCGCGGACGGGCATAAGCGGCACAACATGGCCAAGGTGTACGCAGGGTTCTACGCGTACGACGACGCCACCGTCGAGCGCTCCAAACAGCAGCGCGTCCCCGTCGTGCTCGTCGCCAAGTGCGGCAACCCGCGCAAAGCCGGCGAGGCCAAGCCGGGCAACCGCGGCAAGCGCGACAGCCAGATCGTGCTGATGGGACGAGCGGATGACGACGTTCGAGTACGAGTTTTTCAATTCCGTGTGGCGCGTCACTGGGGTGAGCCCGGAGCGGTACGAGCTGGTGTTATGCGTGGATGCGGACACGAAGGTGTTTCCCGATAGCTTGACGCGGATGGTCAGCTGCATGGTGTGCGACGAGGAGATCATGGGGTTGTGTGGGGAGACCAAGATTGCGAATAAGGCGGAAACGTTTGTGACTATGATGCAGGGTGTGTTTTCCTTTGTCTTCTGGGCGCGCGCTGATGAGATATTTCCAGTCTTCGAATACTACATCTCGCACCACATGACAAAGGCCTTCGAGAGCATGTTCGGCGGCGTCAACTGTTTGCCCGGCTGCTTCAGCATGTACCGCATCAAGGCGCCCAAGGGTGACTCGGGCTTCTGGGTCCCCATTCTCGCGAACCCCGACATCGTCGAGCACTACTCCGAAAATGTTGTCGACACGCTGCACAAAAAGAACCCTCTCCTCCTCGGCGAAGATCGGTACCTCACCACGCTCATGCTCAAGACGTTCCCGAAGCGCAAGAACATGTTCTGGTCCGCAGGCCGTCTGCAAGACCGTCGTCCCCGACACATTCCAGGTCCTGCTTTCGCAGCGCCAGCGCTGGATCAACAGCACGATCCACAACCTCGTGGAGCTCATCCTCGTGCGGGACCTGTGCGGGACCTTCTGCTTCAGCATGCAGTTCGTCATCGGCATGGAGCTCGCGGGGACGCTTATCCTGCCCGCCGCCATCCTCGTTCACGGTGTACCTCATCATCGCGAGCATCCTCCCGCACCACGCCAACACGACCATCTCGCTCATCCTGCTCGCCGTGGTGCTCGGCCTTCCGATGGTGCTCATCGTCATTACCTCGCGCAAGTGGGTGTACGTCGGGTGGATGCTCATCTACCTCGTCTCGCTCCCGATCTGGAACGGGCTGCTCCCGGCGTATGCGTTCTGGCACTTTGACGACTTTTCGTGGGGGCAGACGCGCATGCTCGAGGGCGGCGAGGCGGAGGGCAAAGGCGGCGGCGTGGAGGGCGACAAGGAGGGCGAGTTTGACTCGAGCCATATCGTGATGAAGCGGTGGGCCGGGTTTGAGAGGGAGAGACAGTGGAAGAGCGGGACGCAGAGCCGGGATTCGGACGAGTATTTCAAGGGCAAGTGAGTCGCGTTCTTCTACTTTCCTTCGTCGAGCAGATGCTGATGAGGTGCAGGGCGGACAGCAACAGGTACTCCCTCGGGAGCAACTCTGACCAGTACCACCCCCCGTCCGCGGGCGTGGACTCAACGACGGTCGAGTCGACCTCGGCGGCGGGCGGGTACAGCGCAGCATCCCCCCGCTCGCGGCACGACAGCAACGACCTCATGCTCCCCACGCCGCTCGCCGTCTCGCGCCACACCACCGCCAGCGCGGGCATCTCCAGCTCCTCGTCTGCGTCCGTCGGCATGGGCCGCGAGCGCTCGAGCGAGGACGGCTTCGGCTTCGACCACGGCGGGAACACGTCTGCGCACCACCTGCTCCCGAGCCCGCAGAGCGCCGTGGTCGATACGTGGGGCGACTCGTATGGGTACGAGCCGTCGCCGCCCATGCCGCCGCCGAAGCCGTACGGGCGCGCGAGCATGGAGAGCGGAACGCCGCCGGGGAGCGCGAATCCGTTCATGACGCCCAGGATGAGCGCGAGCGCGAGCCCCGTCATGTACGACGAGCCGGAGGAGGCGTCGCCTGTGCGCGGGGGCGGGGGAGGACGAGGGGTGCGCCTGACGGATAGCGGGCCCGTGCCGGGGCCGGAGGGCGGAGTGCGCAGGGTGGCGAGGCCGAGTGCGCGGAGGCCGACGTCGCAGGTACCAGTGGGGGCGGGCGGGCAGGGGATGCCGCAGCAGCAGCAGGGGCAGCAGCCGAATCGGTATTCGAGGAATTCAATAAGATTCAGTCTTCCCCCGGGCGCGGCACCTCCGCAGTCTGGGTACGGGCAATGAACGATGGCTCCTCGACGTCGCTTCCCAACGTGAACACGCGCTGGCTTCCCTTCCTTCCCTTCGACTTGTCTTGCCTCGTGGAGGAGTACGCACGACTGCGTACGCGGACGATATACTCACCTACCCCATCTTTCTCGCCCTCGCACATCATATTTTCCCTTCGCCATTTCCCATCCGTCGTTTCCCTTCTCGTCACGGACTAACTTGAATAACGATCCATACCTAACGCTATTTTTCCTCTACTTCTGCACTCTATGACCACTACGCCTATACCTACTACAATGTAATCGACTCGCATTCAAGATTTCTTTGAAAAATACATTTGGATCCATCATTGTCTCGAGCCCACCCTAAAGTCCTACGTCATCAATCCAGCCTGCTCTGGACGACGACACACACCAAATGCCTGAGATTCTCCCAGAACTTGCCCAGGAGATTCTGAATGTATTTTCTCCTCAACTGTGCTATCCCAATAGCCTCCCCCCAATCACATGGCCCTATGCGCATGCAGCTGGTCTGTAAGCGCTGGTCCGCCCACTCGCAAAAATTACTATTCCGGCGTGTGGTCAACGGACCCACGTGCATCTACCGAAGCCGTCCCTAGTCGCCTCCTTCCTCAGAATCATCACCGCCGACAGAAAATTCCCGTTGGCTGCAAAGAAATGTCCTGAGCCTCGTTCTGCGACTCCCTTATTCGATTCCGCAGAACGACATTTTTACGATCCTCACCAACCTGTCGAACCTATGTGAGCTCGATACAAGCGGCTGCGCGTGTTCCTTCAGCGATGAAGAGCTTTCGCAGCTGGGAAACTCGGGCCTATGTATCCGATTACTTCGTCTGAACGCAAGTTATGTGGGGGCGGTCGGGGTGATGGTAACGGATTGGCCTGCTATCCTGAAACTCGTTGCAGCCGTGCCGACTGTTCTTTTGCTCGACATCACAGTTCATGACTCCTTGGAGTTGCCGAAGGTGGGTTGGGGCTTTTATCATTCAAACTCGAGTCGAAATCGGTGGGTCCGTTGTTGGATTTTCTTGTTGGCGGCCGGACCGACAACGAGCACCTCCAAGTATTCTCTCACACAGGATCCGGGCACCAGCGGATTTGCACCATGTTCTTTCCACTTATGGTCGCCATTTCCGTTCGCTCGTTTTCGCAAAAGAGCTCCTCACGTATACGCATCTCCTCAGCCACTGCCCGCATCTCTATTTCTTCGGATGCTACACCCTTCCCTCGAATGATCTTCTCGCCGTAATCCCGCGAACTATCAAATCGCTGGCAGTAGCCAACCTCTACTTCGACCCAACTGCGCAGCCGCTGCTGATGGCTTTGGAACATCTTACACAGCAGCTCGGGCACGTTCCGCATCTTCGGCTGTTGGATTGGTATTGATTGGCAGAAAACGCCCTGCACGAACGGGGAACCAGCCAATTGCAAGAACGCTGCACCAGCCAAGGGATCGAATTGCGCACTCAAGTTGTTAACATCGTGCGTCGTGGAGTTTTTATTCATTTCGCAGATACGGGAAGTGGTACCGGAGTCCGCAAGCCAAGAATAGAGGGAAGAGGGTTCGAATTTGGCGACATACGCAGTTTCAACAAAGTCAGTGTCTACGTTGCCCACATCATTGACATCGGCCTTGTTTGCTTTCTCCCTTCGTTCAACTCTTTCTCCTCGTCCCGGACCTTTCCCTCCTTCCCGCCGTCTTTTGACCAGCAATCAGCAGCAATATGTCCCTATTTGTGGCAGTTGTAACACTCTACTCCCGCATCTCTTCTCGGTTTGATTTTCTGCCACCCCACCCGGTCTGCCCATACATAGCGGTATTCCCATCGCCATCTTTCTCCACTCGTCTTCCAAGACGAGGGAGATAAATTCGTGTGATGAAATCGTTGGCACGTTGCTCGACTAAACCCCTAGTAACCCTAACTCGTCGCATTCCTGAACGCTGATCTGGGTTCGCCTAGGCTCCACCTTAAACGATGGGACGCCTTCTCTAATCCCTATCCGTGCGTACGTGTCTCATCCCTCCTTTGTCCTTTATTCCCAAATTGCAGACAGCTGACAACCCAATCCAGCTACTCTTCACCTCGGACCTCTCACTCTCGGCGGGAACGGATCTCATTATCACGATCTGCTTCTGCTACTAACTGCGCAAGATCCTGAAGCTGTCGTCGTCGTCTGTGTGAGTGTCATTTACACGAGAAGGAAAAAGGAACCTCGCTTTTGCCGA
Source organism: Mycena olivaceomarginata (assembly GCA_029378375.1). Taxonomy (NCBI): domain Eukaryota; kingdom Fungi; phylum Basidiomycota; class Agaricomycetes; order Agaricales; family Mycenaceae; genus Mycena; species Mycena olivaceomarginata. Next base: position 20,395 of record JARKIC010002509.1, read on the forward strand.
GGGAGGCGCCTATTATATTTGCACTTATCATCGACGGTGTTCCTCGGGAAACGTTCGTTCTTGGGGACCATTTCATGCTCCACGAAACCGTTTGTTTTGGGAACAGCCGCTTACCTTCTCTTCCATCCCGTCCTATCTTTCGTTGGTTGGCACCGAGGCTGATGATGCATTTCCGCTGCAGGATGAAGAGTGCTCTCGACACGCTGATGCTCTATACATTGGACAACGGACTGACCACCTGGTGATTATATTGTCGATATCTATACTTTGGGGAGCTGTGCACTATGCCCTCATTCGGCTCTCGCTTAATCGAGGTTCAATTTGACTTTGCTTTGATTCATTGAGCGGGCCGATGCCGGTCTATTTCGAGTCCGTATTAACCTCGCTCATTATTTTAACCAGACTCACGACCATCGGGTCCCTCACATTCGTATTTTGTCCCTATCCCTCTGGATAATCTGATGAACTTATGTATCCATCCAATATCGACTCCAGTGCTATCTACATAATCCCGGAATGTAGCGCCTCATCCCCAGAAAGATAGAATTTGAGATCTGTGGGATCCTGTAGAAAACACGGAATCAGCAAGGCATCGACTGTAGGGAAAAGGCCTTCGTCACAGTTATTCCCGGGCACCCCGCGAGCCTTCCGATCTTCTCTCACCGAGTTTGCCAACGTCGATAGATAATCGTGAATTATTTTCTTGTATCGAGCGGAAACGTCGGATCCGACGCAGATAACCCCGGTCCACGCTGGCTCGTTGAGCTCCATAGAGCGGCGTGCAAGGGTGGCGATGTCCATTGCATCGTCTCCTGGAATTTCCTCGAAAAATTTCCCGTCCTCCTCCTCTACCATCTCTACAGTAATAGCCCAAAACTCTTCGATAGCAGTTTGCGAGTATGGTTTGTCACCGTCCGCAGCAGGTTCCCCTGCGTCCAGGACATATTTGGAAAGCTTCCGTTGAAGCCCTTTCTGAGCGCTGAGTCTGGCCTCTCGTTCGCGGCGTGCTTTGGCCCGCCCGGCACGCTCCGCCATCTGTCGTTTGGTTTTCTTCTCTGCCTCTTCCCTAGCAATCTTCAGAAAGGCCTCCTCCTTTTCCTTCTTGGAAAGGCCCGGATTAAGCAGTTCGGCAGCAGTCGCTAGACTATCTTGGTGGAGGACATTGAACGATTCTTTCTCTTGTTCCTGCTGCACCGCCAAATCGTAAAGCTTTTTAGTTTTCAGGGGAGGAAGGTGAGGGATTATGCTGGAGTGGACAACAGCTAATCGGTAGTATGGCCCAGCCGTGGCGAGTAGAATCACCGTGTCTTGGCGCCAAAAGCGGGGCGAGAGGAACAGCAGTGTGCATTGCGTGACCACCTGCTTTCGAGCCAAATTGAGCAGGGTGATGATAGATTTAACGTGGTCTTCGAGGTCTGTCGGGTGCCTGGTGGGACTACGTTTTCTTTCCTCGAGCACAGGAACCTCGATGTCATCGATGGATATCTTCCGCCAGAAATTCCAGTCCCTAGTATTCCTGTATGCACCTTCCAAAAAATCGGCGAGGGAGGAAGAGCGATGATCCTTCAGGGACGCCCGAGGTAAAACGAGAGCGTGATCGACGTAAACGCCGCGAGCGTAACGGTCAGGCGTTGTCTCGTCCGCTTTTTGATCATTGTCGAGTATGGAAATGTAAATCGGGAATTGGGGGGCAGATAATCATGCTGTCCTGTGTTTTGCTGCACCAAGTCCCTTAGCATGATCACGCTGATTGCATAGCCGATTGTCTCCAACCGCCGAGAGTTGTATACAATCGACTCGGACGTGGCAAATGCCAATGCCAAGGCAATGAATGATGAAAGCGACTCTTCCATGGTGTGGGACTTGGAAAGCTGGAGGTTGCGATGATGCCTGAACATATGTGAGGACGATGATCCTTACAACGTAGATGAAAGGAACCTTTGACCTGAATATCGCGAGCGGGGAACGACACAACTGGCGACGTCAAAACAAAGGCACATGCTCTACAAGAGGCACGAGGCACAGAAGGGCATGGAACATCGGATAAGTTCTATGCCGCCTTTGTTATTGATTATTCAGACATCGGAAATGGATCCCACAATTTCTCGTGCAACTCGCGAGCAATTAATGAAATGAAACTTCGATAAGAGACCCGGCGCAGCACGAGAAACGGCTTTCTAATAGCGGGGATTCGCGACAAGGGTGTCCATGTGGATCTCATGAATAAGATGATCAATTACACCAATTAACACACACTCCTCAGCATCACCGGCGTTTGGTAACCCTCAAATTCATACTCGTAACCATCCGGCACCGTCTGGAGGTCAAGAAGAAACCACATTGGAACCCTCTGCACACCTTGTGGGCGGCCCAAGGTAGTACGGCATGCTTCGATGAAGTCCAGGTTTTGAGATAGCGCTCTCGATATCGTCTGCAGTGTCGTTTGTCCAGGTGTACACGAGAACACCGGCCGTTCGTTCGTCATATAGGGCCTGAAGTTGAGGTCGTTCCCATGGCCTGACGACAGTGGGCGTCAAAGACCCAGGTTCTCTGAGCGGTGACACAGTAATTGCACGCACTTGTAGATCTTGTCGTAACCGAGCTGCATCCACCTCTCGCATACAAATGGTCCCTGGAGTGTCCGTGGAATCTTTCCAAGAGCCTCGCGAGCGGCGTTGGTGAGCTGTCTGTATGGAACGATCCATCCGTACACGTAAAAAGGAGTTCGGAGACCTCTGGCATCGCGGTGGCCTGCTGGTGCGGGTGGCTCTATCGCAGTATGGATCAATGGAAATTGGTTACTGAAAAAGGGTCAGTGCAGGTCAGTCGATGATCTGAAATGACATTACAGTTCCTGGCATCGCGACATGGTAAAAGGCAAGTTGATTTAGATCATGTGGGCGTTCGGCAATCACTACTGCGTGGCGTTTCCGTCATGCCAATTGGCACAGGGCTCTCGCAAAGACGGGCAATTGGTACACGGCCGCGACTGTGCTCGGTCTTGGCTCGGTCTGTTCGGCGGGTCATCCCAATCTCTATGGATCCTGAGCGTAATTTCATTCGATGGGTAGTATATCTAACATAACCCGCCAGTACAATAACGCTGACCAAAACAATCCAGGGCCCAGGCCGGATGTCTCAATCTGCTGGGATGCTCAAGACCTTTAGTCTTATGCCCGGCCGCAACACTACGACCTCCCATCCCCGCGTGTCGTCTGTGCTCGTCCATTCCGTCATTTCTCTGCCGGGTGCAGTCTGCAGATTTTACCGCCTCGGCTCCTGGCGCTGTGGCTGCATCCCTTACTGCATTTTAAGCTCGCTCATTTCCCCCCGACAGGGTAACGTGCGTCGTCAATCTTAACTTCCGCCGCCCCGAGCCGACTGTGCGTTGCCCTACAGATTTCCGTCCCGACTCGCACTACAATGCCACCTTCTCGACACCGCTAGCCACAAGGGTCTTCACGGCGTCGTGCAAGGCCTCTCGCGTGAGCCACTGCCTTCGAGTCGCACTTCCGCGACCGCCAGGCTCCCGCGCACGAGCATGCAGCCCTCCTCTCCCTCTCCCTCTCCCTCACTACCGACCCCATTTTCTCCAGCTTCGCAAAATCTGAGGGAAGCCTCTCCCATGGCTCTGCCAGCTGCGCCCACCCTCCCGTTGAGCCGCTCGCAGTTGCCGAGCGGCGTCGAGCTCGTCTGTCCCGTTCCTCGCCAGGCCCGCCCACCATCTCCACCAGCCCTTGGCCAATCGCGCGCGCTCGGACTGGCGTCCTCAAAGCCGTCCCGCCCGGCCTTTACGCTGCCCATACGCCTGGCGCCGCCATGCCCTTCCGTCCACTTCCGCCGCCAGCACCCACTCACCGCCGCACGCGCTTCCCCTATGGTTACGCTTGCGCCCCCACCCAACCCACGCCCGCCCCGCCCTTACACCGTCCCGCCCATCGCCGCTTGGGCCCGCGCCGCCCCGCCGTTGCCGTGGCGACCCGAGCGCCACGTCGCACCCTGCTTCTTGCCACCACCCACTGCCTACGCCGCTCTGGCCGGCACCACCCCGCCGCCTGGACCCTTCGCCGGACGTACACCGTCGCCGACCTCACATCACGGTGGACGTTCACCGTCGCCGGCTGGCGGGCTGTCCCCGACTCAAATCACCTCGCCGCCCGCTTCTAACACCCCGCGCCGCCCACCCCGCACCCGCCCGTGCCCGTGTTACGTCGTTCTGCGTACCCGCCCGTGATACCTCGCCCCTCCCCACTTCCAATACCTCGCCCGCCGACTTCTCACACCCCGCGCGGCCCACTCCACACCGGCGCTTGCCCCGTGCCGCCATCCCCGCCTCCAATACTCGCCTTGTACCCTGCCCGCGCCGCCCGCACCGCCTGCGCCGCCGCCGGCGCTCGTGCCACATCGCCCCCACCTGTCCACCTACCCGCGCACGCCCCGCTTCCCATACCCGTGCCGGCCACTCCGCGCGCACCCTTGCCCGTGCCCACGTCGCTGCCCCAGCCCGGGCGCACGCTTCCCCCACTCGTGCCGCTCCCCGTGTCTGCCCGCCCCGCCTGCTCCACGACCGCCCTCTCCCCGCACCACCCCCGCCCGTCCACGCCGACGCTGCCCCTCTGCACTCGCCACGCCACCACGGCAGCACCTCCCCTTCCCCGTTTCTGCCCTCCCTACCCGTCCCGCATCCACCTCGGCGCTGCGCTCTCCCCACACGCCCATCCCTCCCTGCCTCCCTCCTGCCGAGGCTGCCCGGCCACATCATGTCCGCGCCCCACCCCCATTGTCTGTGCGCATCCGCATCCGCACCGTCTGCCCGCAAACGCCTCCGCGTCGGCACGCCTCTCTTCCCCGTGACCACACCGTGTCCGCACCGAACTTCCGTCCCATCCCGCATTCAGCTCACCGCTGTGCCCTCTCCGCGCCTGCGTCGCTGTACCCGTCCCGTATCCGCCTCGCCCCTGCGCTCTCTCCGCCCATCCGTCCCGCCTCGCGTCCACCTCGCTGCCGCACCCTCCTCTCGTGGGCTGCCACGACCGTGCCGTGCAGCCCGCTCCGCACACCCGTCTCCGTGTCGGCACGCCCTCCGCCCCGCGTCGTCAACGGGAGCACGCCAATCTCCTGTGCACTGGCACCGCCGTCCCATCCCGCATCCACCTACGCCGCTCCGCGCCCTCCTGTTGGCACACCTATGCCGCTCGGTGTCCATCGCGCAGCTGTATCCTCCCCCCGTGCCAGTCCTGCTCCCCGATTCGGGCCCCGTAAAACCACCTGCGTCTCTTGCGCGTCAATACGCCCGTTGCGTCCCACATCCATCTCGCCACTGTACCCGCTGCCGTGTGGCCTCGCCCATGCGCCATGCACCGTGCACCTCCCTCTCCGTCCGCGTTGCCCCTCGCCACGCTGGCCTCTCCTGCGCTGCACCCTCCCAGCATCTCAGCACTACACCGAGTCCTCGCATCTCTACTGTGTATGCGCCGCCCACCGCACTTACCGCCGCAGCTGCGCGGGTCGACCGCACCACGTCTGCACTGTCTCCCCCCTCCCTGTTGCACCCCCTCTCGCGCTGTGTCCGCATCGGTAACTCCGCCAGACCCTCCCTACCGTATTCAGCTCTACGTACACTAACTGGACAAAAAAAATGACCGATCGGTGATTTGGCGTGTCATGACGGAAAATACAATTTTGAATCAGAGTTTTGGCACCCAAACAACTCTAAAGGACTGCCCAAACTACGTTGACAAAAAAATGGGGTGAACCGCCCAAACATTGCCGAGTTTTCGGTGATTTCGGCATATTTGGCGCGTGACTTTGATCAACATGTCAAACACCGGCACATAACACGTCTCGTTTCACGCCAACAACCAACCGCTCGCACTCGCGCTTTTGCCACAGCACAATTCACTCTATGCTTATTATCCATGGCACGCCAAACCAGCCCTAGCAGTAAAACCAAGATCGTGGAGTGGCGGAAAGCCAAGAAGTCTCATAATTGGATCCGCGAGCATCTCAAAGGCCACCACGACATCTCGGATAGCCAAATCTACCGCATAGAGAAGCGGGTACACCGAGAAGGAGAATTACAACGACGTGGGCAAGCCCTCAGGTCGCCCGCGCAAACTCCAGCCTCGCGATAGCCGAGAAGCGCGGCGTCTGCTTGCCAACGGGACCGTCCACAATGCGACCGAATTGCAGCACGATTTTTTCCCCAATGCCAGTGTCAAAACTGTCAAACGGGACCTCCGCCGGGGGGGACTCGAATCCCACATTCGCCGTCCCGTACCCCTCATCACCCCACGGAACCTGAAGGGTCGAAGGGAGTGGTCGGAGGCATTTCTGGATTGGGGGGCAGAGGATTGGAAGCGCGTTTTGTTCTCCGATGAGTCGATTTTTCGCGTTTTTGGGACGGATGGGATCCAATGGTGCTGGAGGAAGCCCCACGAGCGGCTGGATCCCAGATTTACGCTGAAACGGACGAAGCACGGCGGGGGGAAGGTGACAGTGTGGGGAATGATCACGCCACATGGATTGGGCCGGCTCGTTCGCATCGAGGGCAACCTCAACGCCAACCTCTACTGCCAATATTGGAGGACGACCTTCTAGGCACCCTGGACGACCTCGACCTCGACCGCCGTGACTATTACTTCCAGCAGGATCGCGATCCGAAGCACACATCACGTGCTGCAACAACGTGGTTTGCCACAAACGAGGTCGATGTGCTTCCTTGGGCTCCGAACAGCCCGGATATGAACATCATAGAGCATGTCTGGGATCATCTGAACCGCAAGGTCCGTGCTCGGCGCCCACTTCCCACCAACGAGGATCAGCTGTGGGAAGCTTTGCAGGAGGAATGGTGCGCGATTGACGAGAGTTTTATTACAAAATTGTACAACTCACTACCTCGGAGGGTACGGGCGGTTCACGAGGCGAAGGGGGGGAATACGCGCTACTAGTTTATTTTTGTACAACCTTCTAGTTTCTTGCTCACAACATTGTTTTTTACCGAACCGCACTTTTTGACATGTCCAAAAATGGAAGATTTCGTAAACATGGTCTCGTATCTGAATGGAGAGAGCTTGGAACCCTTAGATCTTTGGCATGCGTATTCGTGCCAGTATTAGCTATAGTATATACCAAATGACCTTAGTCTAAAAATGCCTAGGTGACATAAAGTATGTCAAATCACCGATCGGTCATTTTTTTTGTCCAGTTAGTGTATTTGTCCTTGTTTAGTTGACAATTGGTTCCGTTGTTCCAGTCTTGAAAATGTTATAACTTTTCACCTGAGCAATTTTGAGCAATAGCCACAAGAGAAATTTTGTCTGAAATCATTGGAGAAATACAACTACGTAGCCGGACTTTTGAATTTTGTCTCATGTATGAAGTAGGACCGATTTCAAGGCAAGTTCGAGCAATATTTGCGCTACAAAGCCCTTAAAAATACAGAAGGCTACGTAAACTCGCAGAGTGCATATTCAACTACAATCCCGCCTGCGAAACCTAGGAAATTCATCTAGAATTGAGAACGTTATAACCATTTTACGTCTCTGAGTGGAAATCACACCTACTGCTGTGGAAAGGTTCTACCACCTCAATTATTTAGCCCTATAAGGACTTTCGTGCACTATTAAAAGCATTCACATGCTCACAAAACTTTAACATGATGTGAATGGTCCTCGAAAGAGGTGAACACCCTGCAATGAGACCAATCGAAAGCGGTGGGATTTTCCAACCAAGTTCGCAGAGGCATGGCATGAATACTGCACCTATGCATTTTAAAATATTATTTAATTATGTTTGATACCTCTAGAGCACATTCTTGGGCTCAGATAGCTCGGATTTGCTCGGAGGGCTTTGAGCTACTACAAAATACTGGTTGTCTGGGCCTCTGCAACCCGTAGTGGCTAGCTACCCCTCAAAAATTGCAACTGGACACAGTAGTCCAGAAATATAGAAGTCCCCTTTAGCTTCGATGATATTTGACAACCTCAGCGCCTCCACATATGCAAATTTCTCTAACATTGACTGGAGAATAAGAGTAGAAAGCGTATTTTAGGCAGGCTGACCTCAGGGACACATATCAGTGATAATTATAAATGTTTGACTCCGCCAATGCAAGTCTGGCATAGAGGGTGCGTGCGAGGAAATAATTGAAGGAACATCGGAGCGAGAAATGCAATTGAGAACAAACAAGGACAATCACGCCGGATCGATCAAGGGCGGTGCCCGTCCCCATCCAGGAGACGGTAGGTAGATAGGTAGGTAGGATTACACGGCACGGTCCGAATAACGAACACCGGTTCCAGGAGTTCTCCCGGTGTACAAAGCAAGCTAAAATTACACCTTCGCCCCTGGGCCTCCAGACGCCTCCCGAGCCGAGCTCACAGTTACCACAAGCAACCTTACAGCCACCCATGCCCTGTTGTAGAACCCAGTAGACGCCTGCAAGCGATTAGTACCACACCATTTCACCGGAATTAATCCTCATCACACAACAATGACCTCGTTCCTTGCATTCGGACGGTGAATGGGGACGGAATAGAAAACCTCGAGAACATCATGCACATATTTTGCTACGAGTACAATTGTGCTGCGCTGATAGATTATAGCTTTTAGAAATGATGTGCTATTCAACTCTATCATTTTCTGCCGCAGAGTTGGAACTGTCTGTAGAATTTTACCCAAGAATATGGCGCGCATATTGGCAACAGCGGGGGATCCCGTGCAGTCAAGTAACGCATGTTCCGGGGTTTCTACATCGTTCAAACAAAAACGACAGATACGCGCTTCACGAGGTACTTTCGGATGTGCGTGATCGACATAGCGAAGTCTTTCAACGGCAAGCTGATGGGTTGAGAGCATTAGAGAAGTAAGAGCTTCTCTATGCTTCTGGGCCTTGACCATCGTTAAATAGTGCCGCAGATAGAGGGCGATCGCCACTGGAGGTTTATCTTTTTGTGGTTCCCTTCTTCCATGTAGCAAGTAGAGTTTGTCGGTGGAGTCAACCTCACGCTGTAACCATTGTAATGCCAACCTTTCCACGAACTTTGCATACTCCTCGATGCTCTTGGGAGTGGCGTTTTCAATCTCTGGAGGTGGGCATTCGAATGGCAACTTGGATGCTGCTGTACATAAATCTCTAAACCAGGACTTCTTCTTACGACGTGCAAGTTAAATTGAACTTTTCAGGCACACATGCGCAAGTACCGGTACTTTGGGGCTGAGGAGATACTGAAGATACACCAGTAACACCAAGTAGCGTCTGACTCGCAGAGGCATGATCCCGGTTTCGGTGAATAGGGGTGCGAGCATTGAGTGGGAGTGTACATTCAAAATTTGCCTGAGAAAATTGACTTGAACCTCGCACAATTCTTGACATGGTTGTCCTCGCTATCAGGTGAAACCTCGCATCCGTGAATGAGATGGCAGTCCACGCGGGCCATGTAAAGCTGTTTGTATTCCTTCGGGGTCAGGCGGCCGGTTGAATCTTCCAGTCCCATAATTCGATGCGCGCAGTACCGAGCTGTGCTTGCTTTCTCCTTATAATGGGATTCAAACATATTGCGAGTATCAGTACGAATGTGAACACCCACATATTTCTCGTGGGTGGTAAGTTTCAGGACGGTGCTGCCTAGATGATATGGGGGGAGCGGCTGCGGTATGGGACTAAAAATCATAATCACTGTCTTGATCATGTTGATTACAATGAAGTTTTTGGAGCACCATACAGACAGTGAGTACAGTTTGCGCTGCAGGCCAGCAGCCGAGAGCGAGATGAGAAGGATATCATCTGCCTGGGCCATTATGGCAATTCTAACCTCGCATAGAATAGGGTCGTCTGAGTCTGGAACCATAACTAAATCAGCCATGAAAAGGTTCCAAAGAACTGGAGATGCTGGATCGCCGGTAAGTAGGCCAATAAATGCCTTGAATTCGGCCGAGTTCATATCTCCGTGACGAACATAATATTCCATGCGGCGGTATAACATGCGCAACCAGTCGAAGATTTTGCCACCCATACCCATTCGTAGCAGCTTAAGCCATAAAGTGGAATGATCAGTTGAGGGGAAAGCATTAGTAGCATCCACAGCGGCGACGTAAACTGTACAGCCGTTGGCGCGAGCCCATTCTTTGACACAACGGAGAATAAACGGATTGTTGTTTGTCCGGTAACCGGCTCTGAATCCGTTTTGATAGTCTGGTATGTGTCCTCGTGCTTCGGCCCATTCAGTGATTCGCAGGTGGATTAGAAGCGTCAAAACCTTCAAGACACAGCTTTCTAGTGCGATAATTCTGTAGCTGTCCGGAATCGAGGCGAGCTTCCCTTATTTCAACAATCCAATTATGGCTGTTCTGAACCATATGCTTGGCCCATCTTGTTTGCGAATACATTCATTGCAGAGGAATAGCAAGTCATCGTTCGGAATTCCTAGTATTTCCGCGTAGAGAATTGCGTCTTCTCCCGATCCGCTATCCAGAGAATGTGTTATGATGTGGTCCTTAATTGACTCAATATTGGCCTCTGTCCACGGCGCTGAAAAGAATCCCTCGGGTGTTATGTCTTCAGTTGAATCTGGGATCATTTCTGCGAGAAGATTGTTCATCGTATGTTCGGCGGTATTGAAAGATTGAGGCATAATTTTTGGAGGGTTCAGTCGCGATTCCAAGACCTGTTTCAGATCATTCGCAGATACGGAAACAGGAATCGGTGCTGGGTCCGATAGGCGTTTGACCTGCTTCCAGAACGCGCCTGTAGACGGGGCTTCCATTATACTCTTCCGGTTACGTTCTTTGATATCGTTTAACCGTTCGCGGCCCCTGTGTGCAGCAGGGTAAGGAGTACGGCTATTTATTGCCTTCTCTTCGTTTGAAGTCAGAAAGTCATTGGGAATGTTCGCAGACACTTTTGGCATGGAAATGGTAGAAACAGCTTCAACCTTTCTTTTTCTTTCAAGTTTTCTGGTTGAGGTACAAGTGTTTCTGCCTCTGGTGTCGGTACACGAGGCAGGTTGCATGCAATATCGGCGAGTTTGATAGCCTCTTGTAGGTGACCATTATTGCAATCTTTTTTGAGGTGCATGAAGCGCATTGGAGCAGCTCGTATGATTATCCACTGAAATATCAGCTTGAGGATGTCACCGTTGGAACATTTCCAACCGCAAGTTGCATCACCCTCTTTATAAAATTACGATGTCCGTCTGAAGCTATTTAAGCTCCGCTGATGTCTTTATGTGCCGCTCTGATGTTCAGCTGCCGGTCTTGATTTACACAGCCCACGGTGTGCTAAACGAGCGCTCCAATCATTCCGTACTAATGCCGCTTTGCGCCGTTCTGACAGCAATCTGACAGGCAGTGCCCTGGCGCCACAGTGACGTATGAATTCCGGCATTTTCTCCCACCCGCAACGGAAACAAAGAGCTTCCGCGCCCATAAAAGTGTACACAATGCCAAACAATGCGACCTCGCGTTTAGCGCCCGAGAGCTCCCAGCGTGCGCCAATGGTGGAGGGGGGGACTCTTCATGGGTTTTTGGGCTTGGATCTGTAGTTCACATCGTATAGAATGCGTGGGTGAGGGCGCAGCCCAATCGAATGATGGAGAATGTGTGCGTGAAATTTTTTTTAGGGGGGTGAAGGTGGAAGGTGCTGCAGATGCATGGCCCACTCCCAGTGGGCACCAATGGCAATGGCAGGACTCTTCATGGGTTTTTGGACTGGGATCTGTAGTTCACATCGTACAGAATGCGTGGCCGGGTCTGGCGCCCAAACGAATGATGTAGACTGTGTGGGTGAATATTTTCCAGGGAGAGGGGAGAGCAGACGGTGTAGATTTGTAGTAAATAATAATAATAATCTCTCTCTTTCTAAAATAAGATAGAACGAGACTTGAACGAGTACAAAATCCAGGTTCAAGTGGATGAAAATAAATTGGGCCGACTTGAATGCTCTGTGAAGGGGAGGACATCCGCCTCTTCCCCCATTGCTGGAGCGTAGCACCTGAGATGGATGGGCGGATCTATCAGATATGCCATCGGGGGTTTTCCTGATGGCTTCCGCTCATCTTCTCTCGAGCGATGTTCGTCATTTCCGCTGGCTTTGCATCAATAATCCACTAGGGGCCGCTGTAAAACATCAATCAAGTGGAGAGCAGCCGGCGAAGCCGGCTGCGAACCGCTTGTTTAATTAATAATAACGCAGGGAGTCGGAGATTCAAGCAGCCATAGCAAGACTTGAAGACCGCATACTTCAATGTTCTTTGGCGTTGGTTAGACTGCCTCTATCGACAGGCTGAATTGATTAGTGCCACGGTGGGAGTGGAGTTCTATTCAGTGCGATTGATTCTCTTGTCAATGGCGAAACTGGTTCTCGGATCCCGGGGAAGTGAGTAGAGAGCGTATTTGCAAATGTGCGGTTCTCAATTGGCGGAGCTCGTGCCAGAACGTGTTGTATGAAGCTGCCAAGGGGATTCTTGCAAGGAATCCGAACGGTGCCAGTCTGAGATTTAGTCTCAGTCTTAGTCTTATTAATGACAACAAGACAGGCCGCCGCTTCGCTCTGGCAATTCAAGATGAAAAATCATAGACTTTGAGTACACGTTACGATGATATAGCGGGGTGACGAAGAAGGATGAAAGCAAAAAGGAGAGTCAGACGGAGGACTCACCGTCCAGGACGTCCTCGTCATGACACTCCTTGTGGCCTAGAAAACCCGAAAAAAGGCATTTGCAAAATTGCAGGAAGGCTGGATTGTGGGTGAGAAAGGGGTTGAATTAGTTGTACGCCAGGAGCTCCACCCGACAGAATGAACCTGGTCGTGTCCGACCTCTGAATTGAGAACAGATTTGGGATTGATAGCCGGTGTTGCGGCCAGAGAAAGTTTCGTCGGAATCAAAACAGATAACGGAGGAATCAAGCACGGACATGAAACCGGTGGGAGAATTACACGTGAGGTGCTGAGAGCTCGAAGGGGCGGTGGAACAGTCAGAAACATGTATGGCGGGAAAGGATCAACGCAGGCAGGTTCGATGAGGTTCAAGATATTAAAACGGAAGATGTGATATGCCAGTGAGATCCAACGAGCAGTTTCGACTAGAATAGGGAGATAACCGGTGGCAGATAGAAGCTTTGACCTGGTAAGGAAGACTACCAGAATAATTTTGCAATTTCAATAATTTCGGATGCGAGGGAAAACGGGGAAAACGGGAACTCATAGTCGGATATGGGACCTTTTATTCCTCGAGGATCCTCTGTGGGCTACGTGACCTCCCGGCCTGATAAAAATCGAATTGGGCCGCGCCGTAGGCAGCAGCAACTGCGATCCTGTCAGGAAAAAACTGTGCACCAGTCAGCTGTTCAGCCGCATGGTATGTTGAGGCATGAAATCAAGCTGCGCAGAAGTAATTTGATGCCCAGGAAAGAGGACAATGAGAGAGCCATACAGAAGGGGAAACAGCGGACGGAGATGAACACAAAGAGATACAAAGAATCGGCGAGGCAATCGTTAAAGAACGGTTAATGCGCATATTAGACACCCACTGGCACGATTTCTTGAGCCTGGTTCCGCTGACTGTATGGCGACACTCCACTCCAGACCGAAAATATGAGATGAGGATTGATATACGACCGTCTGTGCTTCATTTTCTCTCTGGGTGCATAATTCAGGACAATTGGATGAGTCGTGGTTTATCAGAGTAAAACTAAGACGAACCGACTCGTGTGTCGGCATCTCAGTCAACACATAATGTCATGCCAAGAATCCAAACGCACCCCGCACCCGCATCCAAGGCCTACGGATTGATCATCACGGTTGGATTTTCGATCGGCCGGACGTACTGCAGCTGGGAACAATTGCCAATGTGGGCTGAGGTGAGCCGTTGGATTCAATGTAGAACCACTGGCAGAACCTACCAAATTTGCAAAACGAAGCAAACCAAAACCGGATACAACCAGCGAAAGGATGGAGACAGATCCGGAAAGATGGAGACAGAATTGATAACCCAGGACTCAGGAGGGAGTCCGAGATGCACGAGCAGCCATAGCAGGACCGCATACGTACTTGATTGGCGTTAGACTGATTCTCGGTCCTCTCCCGACAGCCTGAGTTGGATTGATCATTGCGCGATTGGTCGGTGGAGGTGCATTCAGTGCGATTCTAACGGCGAAACTGGGCTTCGGACTCTGGGGAAGCAATTTACCACAGCCCGCAGATGTTCAGTTCTCGATCGCCAGTGGCGGAGTTCGTGCCACTGCCCAAATTAGTGAGTTGAGTGCCGAATTCGAATCTGAGTTGATTCCGGATCCGTCGAGCTGGCTGAGGCGGAGAAGCCTAGGGATACTAGACATGGCACGCGATACGCATGAAGAAAGCTGAAGAAAGTCATAATATCGATGGAGTGACGAGTTTTCGAGATAGAGAAGTTGTCTGAGGCCGGATTTGCCAACGGTGCTGCAAACGGTACTCCGATGAGTCGCCGCCCAGCCTCCTACAATATCCTTCCCAAAACCAAGAACAATCGCCCAAACGGAAGTTACAATTTGATAGCCACAAGTCGGCTTCAAGTCCCGACAGAGCGTATGCGTTTTGGCCTAGGTGGGGGTCGGGAAGAGAAAAGGAGTTGTGGCGGTGCAGGTGGCACAGCCGCTGATTGACAACTTGCGCTCGACCAACACCCGACAACTTCCTAGTGTGCACGGATCCTCGATGTTCTTTGGTCTTGGATAGCAACGCTGCTCGAATGGCTTGTTATACTTGCCGCCGTGGCGAACGTGACGGTGCATGGCGTCGTCTCTACTACTCCACCTCTGTGCGTCTTCGTTTCTCTTTCGCCGGTGTGCTTACGAGTTTAAGGCAGGGACGAGACTGATCTCGGGAATCGCCCCGCGTAACTCTGTTCATTCAAATGCTACTCCGTAAGAACTCTTCCTTTCCTCTAAGGCAAAGCATTAATCTTATTGCTGTAGGCGAACGCGACATCCCCCGACAACGCCGAGTGGCGCCCGCGCCGCTCTCGCACTCATCCTCATCCGGGTTCCACCTGCAACATCCTGCTGCGCCCTTCCATCGTGCCGCGCGAGCCGTGTGGACCCGCCGACATCCTCGTCATCAACGCGTGCGGACCGCTAAATCCATGCTTTATTCGGGTGTACACACACGGGACACAGAGGCACACAAGCATCCCCACTTTGCGGCCTGACGCGCGGTCCGCGGTCCGCCTTCGCCTTCCCACCCACCTTCCCTCCCTCCCGGCCACGCTGTCCCTTTCCCGCTTTCCCGCTGCCCGGCGTGCGAATGCGGGGAGCAAGTCCGAGCAACAGTCGCGAACGGCACCGCGATCTTGAACTCCGGATAGCTCATGCCCCGCGCATACCCGTGAAGCAGCGCGCACCGCTCTCCACCTCCCCGCCCTCCCTCGCAGACCTACGATGACGGCAACGACACCCTCCGCCCTCCTCGCCATACTCGCCTTCCTCTACGGTGCATCCTCGCGCGCGTCGACGGCAGTGGAGATGGAGGTAGAGAGGCGTGCGCAGATGGGGAGCAGCGGGGCTGGAGATCTCGACGTGTGCGTGTGCTCCTGCATCTTGGCATCGGCGAAGCTTGAGCTGGGGATGGGGGTGGAGAAGGCGCGCGTTCATCGTGCGCTCGCCCTCGGTGAGTCGAGAATTGGAGACGGAGGGTGCGGATGGAGATGCGGATGGAGGGGAAGGAATGCCCCTACGCACGGATGCGGATGCGGATGGGGCCTGCGTATGGCGGAGATGTGAAGGTGGGTCGACCTCACCCTCGACCTCTCCTTAGGCCATTGCAATCCGGACGATATCCGACTATCAACGTTGTCTTCCTAGGGCGAGTCTTTTGCACGCTTTCGGGTAAGCAGTAAATCGCTGTGACTGTTATCTCTGCAGTTATCGGGTCCGGTTGTGCGCAAACATGGCCCGTGAGCCGGATCATCGCCATTCGTCGCCTGCCTGAATATCTACTGCGAAAGGTTTGCCGAATTCTTCTCGGTCTCGGAATGGGACCCAAGGCTTCGACGGTTCCTGTACGTTCACCGAAGGCTCGCCGTTCCGATCCCTTCATCTCATATTTACAGGTTTTTACCGCTGCAAACACCCCGGCTTCGATTCGCGGCGGTCTCGTCATATCGTGGAAACTCCGGGTGGACATACTATCCCTTCCAATCGAGCCCGATCTCACTGGTCTTCTCAGACCGCCTTCGGCATCTTCTTGGGCTTCTGCGCCAACCTGGCCCTTTACCAAGTCGGGAGAGTTGCATGGAGGTTGCAGTCGGATCCGCGTTTCTCCCCTAATGTGCGGAGTCTACCTCTACCCGGGTATGTCGTCCATACTTCATCGCGTGTGGTCTCTCATTCATGCCTCTCTCTCAAAGAATCTCCACGATGGGTTATGAAAACAACACGCTACCAGGACGCCTACGCGTCCTTCAGGCGCCTGCGAAACACCGAGCTTCAGGCGGCTGATCTGTACTACGTGCACCACCAACTGATGGAAGGGTTTGCGGTCCTGCGCGGGGCGAACTACTTTACGTGTTTCTTTGAGCTCTTTACGATCCCTCGGGTTCGCCGCGCCTCCCTTGCGGCTTTCATTGTCATGATTGCGCAGCAGGTAATCTACTCTTTTCATTATTTGGTGGTAGTGCTAATGCGGTCCCTAGATGTGTGGTATGGACGACACTCGCTAACTCATGTAACCTGACTTTATCTAACTATCAGGAGGTAAGCGCACACTTCTCTGTTTGAAAACTGGTTGCTTATTCACGCTTTCTGCCACTGTCGCATAGTCAACATTATTAGTTCATTCCACTCCACCCTCTGTCCTTCTATTCAACACTTGCGCTTGGACCACAGGCATTCTACTCAAAGATCTTCGTCGATGCGGGCTACAGCACGAAATCAGTGCTTTTGGATTCGGTCTCCTCAGCGCGTGCGACAGGAAAACGCAGCCCTTTACGATCGGCTTCATGGCATCAATGTTTGTAACCGATCTGCCGCGGCTCGGCTAGGCGGTTGAATTGACAACATCGCTGCGGCGTTCAACTGGGGACTAATGTATATAGTAGTTATTGATGTGGATAATTCAAAGGATAGAGTTTATAAAAGGCGGAGAACAGTGAACAGTGAACAGATGACGCAGTTAGTTCATTAGGACAGGAAGCTCGCAAAACGTCGATCAAGCAAACTTTGAATATTTGATTCACATGTTGTTGATACCACTACTATGTTATGTCCGTTGTCGAGACGAGACGAATTCGATAAAAAAACGAGATTAAGAGCAACTGAACCGTCAAACCGATTATAATGAATGTGATGGAAGATTGGCGCGTCCACGGTCTAAGGGCACCCGTTAAGCCACGCGTTCACGGCACTGGTCATGGCGTCAACATCGAGGTACTTCCGCGGCGCCCGTCGCCATTGAGGTCCGCGAACTGCACACACGCGCGCCAGAAGAGCCGACACCTGTCGCAATTACGCCTTGCGGGTGCCACAGGACCTTCGCAGCCTGGGGTTAAAGGATAGGTGAGTAAGTGCCGGAGAATTCACCAAGCATGGAGGGAGGAGATACTGACATTTCGGACCGTTGTCGGGACCGCCGCCGTTGAGCCACACCTCGACGACGCCTCCGGTGTGCGTCACGGCTGAGGAACAATAACAATGAGTGGAGCCAAGAAAGTGAAGAAGTGAACACGCACTGAGGTAGTCCGCCTTCCCGTCACCATTGACGTCGGCAAGGATAATGTTGTCTCGTGTGGCTCCGTTCGCGGGCCCAGTCGCAACCACGTCCTGAGGCAGCCAGTTCACATTCGCAGCCTGCAGTACTTCAGTGAGAAGTGATAGCGTATGAGAAGCGCACGCACTCCCGTTCCGCCGCCGTTCGGGGATCCGAGATTCAGGTACGCTGAGGTACAGGCAGGTTACCAACGATCCAATAGGGAAGAATTCAAATTCGAACCAGTCATAGCTCCATCCGCTTCGAGATACAGATACTCGGCGCGGCCGTCGCCGTTGAGATCAGCGAACCGAACACCTTAGGCGGGCACGTGAGTGTGTGTTGACAGTTGGGTGTGGACGACTACCTACCCAGTCCCGTCCTTGCCGATCCCAGTTGCGATCGTGCCTGCGGGGAACCACGTAACTTTCGCGGCCTGAAAGGAGTTGTTAATCGCCACCGTCACTTTAGGCAATGCAGATGGAGACGTGCATTAGGACCATCATCTGGACCGGCCCAGATTCAACCACGCATCGACTGAGCCATCATCGTGGACGAACAGATATTCGGCGCGTCCATCGCCGTTGAGATCTACAATGGTAATTAGTTTCTGGGTGCGCAAACGCGGGACATATGTGCATACCTGCAAATTGAACCTGGTGTCGCGCAGCGCCGACACCCGTGGCAATGACGCCGGAAGGAAGCCATTTGGACCTGACCAGCGTTGGTCCCTGCGTTGCGTGAGCGGCCCCGTCGCCGAAGAAAAAAGAAACAAGCCGAGTCATCACATACCTCCTTGCGTGGAGCCAAGATTCAAGAAAGCAGTGGTAACTCCCTGCGCGTCGAGCCACAAATATTCTGCACGTCCATCACTGTTCAGGTCTGCGCAGCGTGGGTCAAGCGATGCGTGGAACATTAACAAGGTACTCACCAGCGAAGCGCACGGCAGTGCTATTGTCGTTCAGATCCGAACATTGCCCGCTCGGGGGCACAGGGAAAACCTGCGCCGACTGACTGGGATCAACGAACTGACAGGAGCATGTGGGATCATGTCCTTCGCTACTTTCAGGCTCAATGGGTTGAACTTTGAAAGTAATTTAGAGATACGTACAGTGACATGCAGTTGAAGAGACCGCCGTTGGCGCCAAGGCCGGCGCCGTTGGCGATTTCTCCTTGAGGGTACCAAACTGTGCGACATTGTACTTCCCGGAAGATTGAGAACACAGAAAATGGACGTGCCTGGATTGTTCGGGCAAAATTCATCCCGTTCCCATTCCCGCTTGTCAAAATCGCCTTCCGCAGGGTCGATCCACACCCGAACTGAGCCGCTTGCCAGAACGCACCGAACCAGGCCAATCCCATCGTATTATATCCTTGGTCACTGAATATCGTTGCGCGCCGTGAGAAAATCCGGGAACAGGAAGAAGAGGAGTATTACGGACTTTGGATGAAGACCGTCAGTCATATCTTCCGGGCCCAAACTGTCCATATAAACCGGCAAGACTCTATCGCCAAGTGCGGATCTCAGGAGCAGCTCTTGAACGATCGCGTCATTGAACGTGTTACCACTCGGCTTCCTTTCCGGGATCGCCGTTCAAGGGGAGTGTGCCAACTAGGACTGCGGCGTTGGGTAACGCGAGGGTAATGGCGTCGACGACGGCCATGAGACGGTCGGGGGCGTTGTCGATATCGTCGCCATTGTTGATGTCGTTCGTTCCAGCGAGGAGGAAGATAACAGTAGGGTTCTGGGACAGATCGGGCATAAGGAAACCGCCAATTGTGTTAATCTCTGCACCAGAATGGCCCTGTGAGCGCTTAGCATCAGAAGGAGTTAGTCGTAATAAAAGTGTGAACAACAGACCCTCGTTGTCTGGATCGGGGCATCGTTCCAGAGATCTGTGAGCCAATAAAGTCCACGGCATTGACGTCTCCGCTTTGCCTCGACGCGAGCCCATTCATCCAAGGAGGGTTTTTAATGTTCTCTTCCAGCGTTTCGCGGTATCCGTTCCCAGTTGAGCTCTCAAAACCAACTGTGATGGAGTCGCCGGCTGGCAAACCCCGGACCTTGAGGCCGCCCATGCGGTCAATCTGGTAAGCATTCCTTGCGTATGAATGTCAACCGCGATGTTTAGCCGGTACATGAAAGACTCACGGGCAAGCAGTCTCGTAGGCAATCCACCCGGTCCCATAATTGATCGTGGTTGGCTGAAAGGAAGTCGAACTGGAGAATTGCGCATCGAAAGTCGGATGGGAGTTAATCCATGAGGCCATGTCCGCTTGTGAGCCTTGCGCCGTGGTAGTTGCCGGCGCGATAGAGTATGTGAATGCCCCGGGATTTGTCCTGGAGCTTTGGCCGCCGTAAAAGAAGCCCCACCGTGTACGCGTGGCGAAGTTGGGGGTCGATTCCGACCTTTGGTGCCGCCATAAAGCGCTGCGAGAGTAGATGGTGCAGGACGTGGATACTTGGTCAGCCTGCACACGCAGATGACTCGGTCAAACATGAAACCGACGAACATCGGTGGGTCTTACCAGCACTGAAGAGGCCGCCGACGTCGGCGCTT
Organism: Mycena olivaceomarginata; assembly: GCA_029378375.1. NCBI lineage: Eukaryota > Fungi > Basidiomycota > Agaricomycetes > Agaricales > Mycenaceae > Mycena > Mycena olivaceomarginata. The sequence continues at coordinate 40,678 of JARKIC010002509.1, forward strand.
GCTCAGGCCAGAGAACGACCGGGTCCTCGGCCCCATCTGGATGCAGAAGGATTTGGTATACGGCGGGAACATTTGGGTTGGCGATCAAATTGGGCAGTTCCTTAAACAACGAACGGAGGGGCTGAGATTGGGCGATGAAGATAGATTGTGAACGTACCTCAGTGTCGAAAACATTCGTCGGGCCGATACCGTTGCCCTCTGAAGACATAGGCAACGCCTGTAGTGTTGCGCGCAAAGAGAGTCGAGGCGTAAGTCCATGTATCTCGGGCGAGTTGGTCTTGCTGAGTCCAAGGAGGCATGCCGATCCCGTCAACAGTGTCTTCGAGTGTGATGCCGCCACGCTCTCCTCGCTGCGGCGCGAGCAGCGAATTGAACCGAATCTTCCTGGCGATGAGGGGGAAGAGTTCCAGTCCAGAAATAATGGGGGAGGTGAGCCGTCCGAGACACGGCGGTCCGTATCTTCAGAACCATTGCTGGGTTAACTTTCGGAAACCGTTTCGTCAGGCTGAAGTCCCGCTCAAGAAAGTCCCCCTCGAGAAAGTCCCGCTTCGATCCGCGGTGGACCACACTCGAGAACAGTTGATATCTTCGATAGCAAATGAGATAAACGCGCCGTCCAGAATGGACGATACTCACAGCTCATGATGCTCGTTGTCATATGGCACCTGATCTTGTACCGTACTAGGATCATCTGGGTCTTGAGCAAAAGAGGACGCAAGGAAGGCGGCCAAAACCAGGAAAGGCAGACGCATGGCGGGCAATAGCGAACATTGCAGGTCGAGCGCGCCTTATAAGTCTTTGCGCGAGGAGGCAGTGAGCAGAGCCACATCGCGCCCAGTGCCTAATTTGGCTCGGCCTTGATCCGTGATCTGTGAGGTAAAACTTGCGGGATGCACCCAACACTCCGCAAAAAGTCAAGTTTCGGGGCTCCCAAAAACGTTTCTGAAACAATTCGCATCAGCAAGCAAATATATAGCCCTGAAATTGCCACCAAAATGCAATATTTCTGAAGGACTGAAATGCATGCTGAAACGAGTCGTTTCAGCATTAGTTTTCAATCACCTGAAATGTCCTGTACCGGGAACCATATTGGCCTTCCAGAAAACTCCAGCTGAAATCATACATTTCAGGAGCAGTTTATTGTTACATCATATAAGCTACAGTTTCGGGTGCCCCCGAAATTATTGTTTTCAGGCTGCCTGAAACCCATCGGCCCGGCCCGGCCCGATCCATTTTGGGAAGCCTGGAAACGATAGTATCGGGAACATCCGAAATTGTGGCAGATACTATTGTTTTCGGGACACAATGAACTGCTCCTGAAACCCTTCATTTCAGCTTTTGTATCAGTGAGGCAGATATGGACCCAGAAATGGGAATTTTCGGGCCCTCAGATGCTGTTCCCGAAACGACCCGTTTATGCTACCATTTCAGCTCGACCAGAAACACAGATTTCAGGGACACTTTCAGGTCTACTTATTCTGTTGCTGATATGAACCATTTCCAAAACGTTTTTGGCCCCACTGAAACCTCACTTTTTCCAGAGTGCAAGATGCACCCTGACCCTGTGCGTTATGAGTGTTTGCGGAAGCCTGGAACCTTCACAGGAGAGCACCGAATTGTACCTACGTCACCACGCATGTATTTACGTATAGGTTTTGAACCGCGAGTGAAAGAGAGATAATTTGTGGCGTACCTCAAACGGCATACGCAATGTATCAGCGGGACGTAGTGTAAGGTTTGTGTGTGGAACTTCAGTTATCTGCAGGGAGAACAGGGTCTAGACTCACATTAACCGTTCTTTACAGCAAATGCCTCGTCGGCGGTGCAATTGCCCCATGAAGGTTTATCTCCATTTTTTTTTTGCTCTCTTCTCGTCCTTGAAATTAACATTTTCCATCTCCATTTGCATTCAAAACCATCCCCATTAATGCAACTACGCACTGTGCAACCGTTGCCGCAAACTGCCGCCGGACAGCACAGCAGACTTTATCTCCCCATTTGCACTGGCAGATCTCTTCGGCTGTCTCTTTCTACCACCGCGGCCTGTGCAAACGTCGCCGGCACGGAGCCAAAATGAACCAGCTGATCCATCCGTACTGAGATTCGCAACCATTCTCAGTTTATCGCGTAGATATGCACTGCCGCATAATTTTCCGACTCATTAATGCGCCTGCAGCCACGTACGCCACCGAGAATTCTCCACGCATAAATTGTCTCTTTCGCTGTGCCAAACCGGTTCAAATGGAAAGATTTTCGAGTCCTGAGCTCCCCAGGCTTCCCGACATTGTGCAAACATAATAATATGCACCCTCAATTCACTGGCTCTGAATGTCCCTGTCAATTCTCAAGTCGTTTCATTCACGCCATCGCAGTCTCACGGACTTCTCAACTCTAGGCCTCTCCAAAATCCGACTTGTCGAGTAAGGCAGGGCACCCTACAGAAACTCATTTCTTCTCTATATCATCATTCTGCTTAGTTTGCGCCTGGAATAATATCTGTTTCCTATGATCTCACGACCCGGCATTGGGGCCGGAGCGAAGCGGCGGCATGTCTTGTGAGAGCTATAAAAACGCAAAAGCGGGTTTGCACCGAGCAGCCCCTTCAAGGTCCTATTAGCCGACGTTTGGGAGCTCTGGCTCGCCGTCAGTCAGCTGAGGCTATGCTTAGGCTAGCTCAAGGCTTTACGGGTGGCCGCCGCCGTTGGGCTACGCTTAAATGGTAACACAGTGACTCCAGACTTCGTTTCCTCTTCCCACTTGCGCGCAGTTCTCTAGGGGTTAGAGTATTTTTATCATCCGTTGCTCAAATGCCCCTTCATTCAACGCCGAATCCAGATCCATCACAGCTCGGAGGCTGGCTGAACCTGCCCTTATTATTCTCCTTCTTGGTTCTACTCACTTCAATATCAGCCGAACTCTCTGGGCGCGAACTCAGCTAAGGTGTGTTCAGACAGAAAATGTGGACAGATCGAACAGCTGACCTTCCGACTCCCGTGCCCCGACCTTGAACAGTGCCAATGCACAGCAATACCACTCAGCCATTCTGGAGAAATAAGCGCCGCTCACATTGCGCGGGTATATACAGCGGATCAAACTGATAACGGCGGCAGCAAGATCTCAGTGATTAACATCTCGTTTCGATGGTAATAACACAATCAACTTCCGCCACCTGCGCTCGTTCACTGTGGCGTGGCAGGGCGAGATATTAGACCTTCCATTGAGTGGGCCTCAGCAGATCTTTGCCCCATTCATTAGACGGGAGTTTCGGCGTTCGCACCATGGAGTCTCTCCGACTTTATGATACTCGGTTCCGATGGGAAGACATCGCGCTGTTCACGAGAATAACGACTCTTGTGCCCCAGTATCGAGCACCCGGGCAGGATTTGACGATGGGGCAGCTTGCTGCTGTTCTCCGGGGCAGTCCTGTACTGGCCCGGCTCTCCCTTTGCATCAGGATTCTGCCCGACCGGCCATCCGATGCTGTCGGTCTCATAACGCTCCCCCATCTGGCTGAGCTTGATATGGAGCTCCACGCCCCTTCTGTAATTTCAGGCTCATTGAGCCGTTGCCAGTTTCTGTCCCTTACATCCTTGCTATTCGATATCCTTTCGCCAAACAGCCCGCGTTTACTCCTTGCGTTGCTCTCGCACAACCCATCTGTGACTTCGGCGAGCTTCACGGGAGAGCTGGATCGTCGGGATGTCGCGGTCCACATTTTAAACAATCTGCCCTCCCTGATCAATCTCAAGCTGACCTGCATCAGGCCCCCGGTTTCGCCGATAGTCTAATAAATGATTTGGACGCGGGACCAGTGTGTCCGATCAGTGATCTCAGTGATGGCGATTAATCTTAGCCTTAATAGGAGGGGAATCCTACACACTAATAACAGTGAACTTATTCAGTGTAAATAATACATGGGATTAATCTACGATTATCTATAAGAGGTGGGCAGGATTATCCTATCTAAGTCAACGTTATCGCGTCCAACACGATTATTGAGGGATTAGAGAGCTTGTGCCCAAGCAGCATGCCGCTTTTTGATTGTGCAAAAAGCGGCATGCTGCTTTTTCTCTGAAGGTCATTAAAACTGTCTACTAGCATTGTGGTGTCGGAATTTGACTGCCAGGCAGAATTTGTAAAAAACTGCATGCCGCTTTTGCACAATGGCACAAGCTCTCTATTATCCACTGTGGGGATTAATTGACTGGGAGGATTATCATCGCGAGGATTATCAGTTAGGATTATCACCTGGAAATACCACCACTCCCTTCAAATTAGAAAGAACCTTTGAATCGAAGGTTCCCTCTAACTTGGGAGGGCTTTCATGTCGGAAAAATGGTAAATCGCTTGCAACGGCCTGAGTCAGCTTGGGACCTTGAGACGGCTTCGGAGGGCTTGGAAGATGTAGCGGAGCGACTTGGAAGCGGCCTCAGACCGTATCAAGGCGTGATCGGGTGACTCACAAGGTGTCTCAGACCGTGGCAAGGTGCACAGAACACCCGGCAACCTTGAGGGCCCTTCAAACCAGTTAGGAGAGACTCCCTCTGAGCAGTGGGCAAGAAATAATTAATTGATGTTGTTAATACGTAAATACATGTCCTCGTCGATGCAATCAATAATATAGTTCATTCCCGCCTTCCCACCAAAAATTGGGCAGGGTAAAGTGCCGCGAACGATGTATTCCAATGCAATGAATCTGGACATTGTCGCGGGCATCATCTCTCGTATAGGACAGTCTGTGCGTGTATTGGGTCGCCACGACGTCGTGCGAAACGGCCGTACCATAGCTAGATCGAGTGCCACATCGCCAGGGAGATGACAACGAAAAACGAAGTGAAACTGCCCCATGGCGAGAGGATTGTCCTCGTCCTCGTAGATCACCGAGTCGAACCGGGGAGCACCGTGGAAGTGCGAATTACAGCGTAGAATATCTCTCGCGCTTCTCCAGTCGACTTTGGACTGGTACTCCACATAGATAAACTTGCACTGTTCAATCTAAACGAGCTAAATAGTTGAACGGCAAGGATCAACGAAAATGAACTCACCTGAATCTGCTGCTCCAGCCGGACTTGATGCGCAGGATGGTGCTGCGCGATATACTCCCGCAGACGCATGTTGAAGTCGTGGAATGCTGGGTCGTTCTTCCGTTCTGCCTCCAGCCGGTGTGGGGAGACACAGGGCACCGGAGATCCGAGTCTCCAGTGCCCCGAGAATATCCCGCTCGCCACGGGGATGACAATGCGCTCGCTGTCTTCCAAATCTATATCTTGCTGGTATCGACGCCATTCATCAACGGCCATCTTGACACGGGCCATCGCCTCCTCTCTCTCATCCTGCAAGCCAATCTACATAATTCCAGGGTGAGTCCTTCGAGAATAATTTGAAAATTAATTAATAATCACTCGCCTGACGCTCCGCATTCTTTCCGTTCGTTTTTTGGTACATCTTCTCGACTTCCTGCTGAAAGCCTTCGCCAACGCGGGTGTTCATATTCCTACTCGTCCCTTTTGACATGAAGTCCTCGATCGAATGCGTGAGCGAGTGTTGCTTTAGAAAGTTGAAGTCTTTCTCGAGTGCTTCATAAACCTCCTAAAACTTTGTCAGTTGGAAAAGGTTAGAGGAGCTGACCACGAACGTTACAAGCGAGCTCATATTCGCGCACCCGATCGTTAAGGTGGTCCAGCCTCGTTCTTACTGTAACGGAAAGACCCAGCATGATGCGGACTTTTTGCATCGCGCGCACAACACGAATGAGGCATGAGTTGCGCGGAAGTAGCTGTACGAGACAAGGTAATGCACACTGGCCCCAAATATTCTAAGATTGGGACAGGAACGTGGTGGGCCGTAGACAGACCTTCAAGATATCCACAAATGTCTGCCCCTCCGAATAATCGATGGTCGTGGGTGAGGGGAGATGTTTCAGTCCTCTCCAGCGTGGAAATTGGTTCATACTTCCAGCAATAAGCAGCCGACACGAGGAGGACGAAAAATTAGAGATCACTCACTAGTCGTTGAATCCCGACGCTAGTTCGTTCGATTGAAGGTACTCTTTGATTGAAACCCAAACATGGCGGCCCCATTTACCGCCGTCGAAGTAGTGGAGTAAATCGTAGCTTACAGCTGCGTAAGGGTCGGAGTGGTGGAAGGTCCAAAGAAAATGCTATACAAAGTCGTAAGCATTTGACACTGGAAATGGGTATTGACCACGCACTTGGAAGTTGTGAAGGCCATAGGATTTCAGGAGCTCTTCCCGTTCCGTGATGTTGAGACTTGCCGCTCGCGTCAAAACGCGCTGCATTGACTGTGGCGTGCGGCGGTCTGAATGCTTGAATAACTTGTGTAGGTCATTGTGATGCACGAGACACTTCGGGCACGGATGGTTACTCCGCGAGTTGCGGATGGCTAGCCAAGCCGCCATCTCCTCGAAGTCCATTGACTCGATGAGAATGTCCGGATGCGCGGAACGAGTGACTCCATCACCAAATTGTACTAATTCACCATTGCGTGAGCGGCGTTCGAGTGAGGCCATGACCACCCGGCACACTGTGTGGTAAATTTTGCGTTTGAGGGCATCATAATCGGTCCTGCGCACACCTTTCAAGGTTTTGGGGTCAATTTCACGCAAAGCTGCCGGCTAAGGAACATCAACGAATAAAAACCTGGAGAAATGGAGACACGCACAATTAGAACGAAGCCGAGGAGCGCCGCGCCCCCATTGCCTGACCCATTCCGCGTCGCAGACTCGATCCAGCAACCGCGCAGCAGAAATGGATGCATCTTGACTTTGGTGGAAACAAGACCTTTGTCGAGCAAACATGACCCGGGACGTAACATGCAGGATAATTCTCGTTGACGGGAAGAGAATCCTGCATTCCTAGATTAACCACAAAAAAAAGAGACGAAGAACCAAACTCACATCGACGGCACCCCAGGTTGTTCCGGTACACGGTTCCTCGTATAAGGGGTTTGAAAAGTCAACCTTGCCGCCCAAACACAAATAGCGTTTCTGAGAAAACCAAGTGCTGACTGAGGCGAGGGTTTCATCGCGAAGCCATCGTTTCATGACCTCCCAAGGATCACGACATTGAATTTCGACGTCGTAGGTCCCACCGAACTCGCGCCCTTCAAAGTCGATTTGAACCCGAGTTGTATGGAACTGTCAGAAATTTAGATTGTTGCGCATGTGAAAATATCAAGCACATACCCGTACATTCCCCTCGCGTGCAGCGTCCAGGGCCCGTTCCATATCCCGATGATTGCGAAAGGTGATGTGAGTTTTATCTGCCCATTCAGTTCGGAGAAGCTGGAGGTCCTCGTCAACATCTCTATTGGCCATCCGCCGACTGACGCAGCGATAGGTGAAGGTGGCGTCAGCTAAGCATCGGAATGGAGCCCAAGGACGGTCATCAGGAGAAGATTGAGCTGCCGGTGCTCGTGAATCTGAAGAACCTGTCGAGTCGAGTGCAATAATTTCATCGGGCTTCCCGGAGTGAAAGTGATGCTTGACGTAGATGAAGCGTGTCGGGAGCTGCAAGTTTTGGTTTTGCAGAGATAGAGGTGGGTCGACATTCATTGGATCAAATTCGGGAGAGACGGAGGGAGATGGGATGCGGAGGTCGTCCATTGGCATGGGTATGGGCTGAGATGTCCCAGCCCCAACCAAATGCTGAATGCGAAGACACGTCAAACATTTCAGAAATAATTCTCAGGAACTTACAGGATCTGGATCGCGTTCTTTATGCTTCCTGATTGTGTGCTGCAAAATCTGGTGTTTGCTGGTACGATTGAGTTTGCATATCTTCTCGTGCTTCACAAGGTTTCTCAAAATAATGTCGTGACAAACACTATATTCTTTGCCGAGTGTCGCACGACGCGCCGATGATTTATGAGAGTGCTCTGAGCTGCTTTGCTTGCGTTTGCGACCCTTTGCCATGCAGACGACGATGATGAACATGTACGCGGAGCAAGTTGATTGTGGCTATGCTCGGTAACATCACACCCCCGCGATGAGCCCCCTTTTTTTTTTTTTTTTTTTTGGAGCGTTTGGGATAATGAAACTTTGTCTGCAGAAGCATTCAAAGCTCATCCGCTGGGTTGCTGGGTATTAGCCAGTCGGTGCCGGTGAATTTTCGTCCAGGAGGAAATGCCGTTACGCACATATTTTAAACCAGTGTGGGACTCTGGCCCGAAAAAAATTATCCTATCCCATGTCTATCAGTTATGGGCCATATACCCACTAAAACCCCCTCATGTGTCCAGTCTTCCGGCAATGAGTCTTCGTCCATAAATAGGCCACTCCATGTATTCAAAACCACTTGTTTAGGATTATTCTACTGAGAAACCCTGATTCCAAGAGAAACCCCTCGCTTAAAAGTTGTTCTATTTGGAAGCCCAGATTCTAAGGGTTTCTCGCACCGGCCGCTATCCCAGAACGGAGACCCGGGACCGGGACCGGGCAACTTTGATCTCACGGGGTGTTCCTATTTTGGGTTCGAAGCAACTACTTATGACGCTTTTCTACTATGTTAGCGACATCGGCTTCTATTTCTCACTGCCTGCCTTAGAGCCGTTCCCTTTACAAAACACCATCTTTATCATACTAATATCGTTCCAGGATAGCTAGTCGTTCCTTGCAACCAATCACTATTAGCAACAAAATGAAATCTACGACTGAAGTGGACAATTTGAACGGTTATGTCCCTCCTGCGGGCACAGACTACATTTGTATGTCCTTCCAACCCGAGATGCGGAAGCCGATGCAGGGTCTGGCCCAGCTCGCATGGTTGCCCTTGTAGTCCTTGCTACCCCACCTCCCCTTGCTGACCCTCGCGAGCATTGGTAAGGCGAGCAGTACGTGGCCGGCCTTTGTGGGAGATGACTGGCGGGTCAATTATCTGTTCCTGGCGGGTCTCATCAATATTCCTCTGACTATTTGCAACGTCCAGATTAGCAAAGCTCCGTGGGTGAAAGATGGCGGACATACTGCAATTTTCCAAGGCTATCAAGAAGGTCCGCAACCTGTTCTCGGGTCTGAATTCCAGCGATGAGGGGGCGTATCGCAGCCTGGACATTATGGAAAACATCGCGAGCTGGGACTGTTTGGGTCTGCGGAGGTGGCGTTGTTTCGTGAGACGTGCTATCGAGAGGATTTGAAGCGAAGGCGGATCGTATGGTTCTCGTTGGCAACCTAAATTCTTGCGGACCAAGTTCACGCATCCGACAAACAGCGGGAACAGATTCAACGGCTGCTCCAGGATCCTGATACCATCTGTGGAAATATTTTATCACTAGATAGAATGCAGAGTATATCGAACACAGACCTCGGGCGAATCAAGGAAATGTGAAACGGCAGGTTCTGAACATCGATCCATGCACGGAAAAAGTGGCGACAGGGAATGCCAAGGTTTGACGGCATACAACAGTCACAGATATACCGTCCATCGAGCAAGATGGCAATGTAATGTGATGCCCCGGTAGACTCGTGCTTCACAAGCAGAAGATGGCGCACCGAAAGACCTCGTTTTGTGATCACAAAACAAGTTGGATTAACCATTTCACGGAAATGTGAGCCTTGTCATTGTTGAATGTGTTGAGCATGTGCTAGTGCGATGTTAATCCGACGCAAGCTGGAATTACGGTCTACGCACATTTTCCTCTCCCAGAATCCATTCATAACCTACTTCTTGAGTGACTCGAAGCACATATTCGTTCTAAAGACTTCAGTGAGCGCTGTATACCCAAAGATAGAAAATAACTACCCAGGATTCAACTTCATTCGAGCACTGGACAACCTCCGTTGAATAATAGAGACTGTCCAGTCTGTCCTGCACTTGTTTAAAACAAGTCTGAACCGCGAATGGCCCAGCATAGTCGCGTATCATCCTCAAGGGTCCAACAAACAACGATTCCAGATTGGAGTCATGCTGACGACGAGAGGACTAAGTGCAACATCAGGTAAGTAGACTGGCTGAATATCGGACGACTTACCTGTCTGATTTGGATTAAGTCTTTCGTTGTCTGATCTTGGGAGCGTTCATTGAGGCCTTCAAACAGTTGAAGGAACGACTTTTTGGGCCCTCCAATCATCCGGTTGATTCGGTTCTCTCCTTCCACCCGACCTGTTGTTCTCACCCCAGCAGTGAAGATATTGCTCACCCAAGCCCACGCCCATTGAGAACGGCACGGATAGAGCTCGGCATCAATATATTTCGCTGCTGCAGGATATTTGGTGCCCAAAGAGTTCCACAGGCGCTCGAACTCGTCTGGGGAGACGGCACGGTACACAGCCCAAAAGTCACGATGGAAGTCGTCCCAGTCAGAACCAAGCAGAGGGCGTAAATGCGTGGCGACGTTCCCACCAAGATGGTGAAGACAAAATAAGTGGAACGTCAGTGGAAGAGTTTCGGTAGCACTCGCAATCAGAGACGGGTGTCGATCCGATGCTAAGACCTCAGGGGGCCTGCACGCGCTGCGAAGATGATTTTTGAAGACCCGGTTGTGTGTTTCCGTGTCTTCGTTTCGGTGGATGGCGTACCAAGAGTTATGGGTGCTCCCGAAATTATCGATCACATTCCTGGGCAAAAAGAAACATAAGAGCCACATAGATGGTTCCGTGTATTGACATACCAATATTCAACGGATAACCGTACTGATTACGACAATAAGTGTTGTCGTTGATCAGCACATCATAGAACCGCCGCGACAACTCAACCTGAGTCGGGGACTGCCACCATAGTGCAACCACCATGTTACTTTCGTCTAAATTCACATCCCAATCCCAACGGGGATCCACCTCCTTCAGTTCACGAAGGCGTGAAAAGACAGTCTGGATTAGTCTCTCTAGACAGACACTATATATTACCTTAACTCGTACCTCGTTGATATATAAGTCTGGATGTCACCTCCTAGTTCCTCGATTTTCTGGTTTGCGACTTTTCGAGCTTCCTTGAGTACGTTTGATATCTGCCGCGGCTCAAGAACATGGTCGGGGAAGCGAGCACGAAGGATATGGGATAGATGTGAACGGGTAAAATTTCCGCCTGCTGCATACTGAGCAACAAGGTCGCGTCGTGCATCAGTGGGGGGACGGGGAATATGGCCTCCCACTGGCAGTTGGGGCGGGTGATTGTGCGTCCAATCAATGAATGTAACATACCATCCACCGGCGGTAACCGAGATGTTCACATGCGCACCGCAGTTGGTTCGAATGGTGCGCCCAACGCGATGGTCAGAGGGGTCGATATCAGCGCGATGAGTCGCATTTGGCTGACCATAGTGATTACAGCGCAAGGTTACCCTGCGCACTGTATCATCGCTGGCTCGTTTCGACTGCCCGACCCGAAATATGTTTCCCAACTGTTCTTCGCGAGAATATACAGCCGCCTGAGCCTCTTCAAATGTTGGGAAGAAAGAACCAAGACGAACGACTCCCACTGCTGACAAGGTGCGCATGGAATCTGCTGTATTTGAGTAGGGTGCAGCGGGGAGGTTCTCCTTATCGGAAGAGCCTGGAGAGTCGGGGCTGTGGTTAGGTGGGACCGCAACGTCGTCCGGCTCTAGTTTTGGAGGCAAGAATGAGAGCACCCGGCGAGGAAGTATGCGAATAGGCTCAGGATCTGGAGAGGATGAAAGGTCGATGATCGAGTTGACATGCTCGGTCTTCACGACTGCGGCCTTCGGTGCGGGACTGGGGGTGCAGAGATCAATGAAACTCGACTGAAACTGCTTTGGCGTCCATTCCAGGTGATGGTCAAGCTCCTCGACCTTAATTTCTGCGCCATGTGGGGTCGGACTGGGGGTTCAAAGGTCAATGACTTGAGATGGGACGGACTCCGGTTTGAGCTCCGGTTTAATTGGCAAAGAGAAAGTGGGAGCGAATTCTGAGAAGGGAGATAATAGCGCTCGGGGGAATTCCTCGTCCGGATCCGTTCCCAATGGCGAGAGCGACAAGAGCTTGGGCTTCAGAGGCTAGGATATCGAGTCAGAAGCGCAACACAAGAGCGACGAACAAATTGCTCCACCTCTGGTTTTGCAACTGCCCTTGGATTGATTGCCTCCAAAAATCGGTGGATCGGATGGCACGACTGATTTGAGCAATGTCAAGATATAAAATACCCAGAGACTTGAATGAAGGCTTACACTCGGAGAAACAACATTGAAATCGTTGTACCCAACAGGTCCATAGTCTACCGATGGTGTTGGGAGATGTCCAGCTCGCAGTGGATGTAGATCTGACACCGAAGAAATCAGGGGACCGGATGGCGAAGTAAAATAAAGGACTGACGTCTTCAATATCTCCGCCTGAGGCGATGACATGGTAGGTTTTTTTTTTTTTTTTTTTTTTTGGTGGTACATAGGCCAGTAGCAACTAACAATTGGTTAGCCCATCTGGTTTGTAAAGGTTCGAATATCAGTTCCAAGGGAGTGGTTTCCACCACCCAGAGAGATGCTTTACGCACGCCCGAGGGCAGTGTGGGACTACCGTGCTACCCGATACCTCGGCTGTTGCGTCGCCGGGTCGGGGTTTTGGGGAATGCACGACTACCCACTAAAACTCTGGGCTCCCGTAACCAGTCGGCCGGTAAGCTCTGTTCGTTGTCCAGTGTGTCGGACCATGTCGCGAGGACCAGCTGGGGCGCCAGTGCGGGTCGTTTGCCTTTGGCGGGCCTATTAGCCAAGGTTTTGTCCACCTGTAGTCGTAGATTAATGGTATACTTCCATTTGTTTACGATTTCTTCTTCTGTTGCCGGCTCTCCGTCCCGGGAGATCACCCGATCATTTCTAAGCTTCCAGATTAGATATGCGGATTCGGACATCAATATCCGGTATAGCCGTTGCGTGCCACGCTTTTGTTTCCCTTTCTCATCGGGGAACTCTGCAAGGCCGCAGCCCAAAATCGTCCCAATGGATACTACTGGCCAGTTGGTCTCCTTCTCAAGCCACAAGGACTCGGCCGCTTTCCATACAATGTCCTGTCCTGGACTTCGACACCCAACTAGGATGTGCGCCAGGTCCTCTGTCTCGTCGCATGTTTTACATATGGCGCGATCTTCGCACTCGGGAATATGGACCCAGTACTTCCCAACCCTATGCGCGTTGTGGAGTCCTTTCCAGAGGAACTGCGCCGTCCGTGGGAGGATTTCTTTCGCGTATACGGCTCTCCAGATTTCGGCATCCGATACGCACCGGCCGAAGGTCTCTTCTGCCGCTTTCTTAACTTTCTCGAGTGTCTTCATTGTCGATGGTCTCGGGGTAGGTTTTCTTGTTTTTTCTTCCCTTATGCCACGGTAAAAGACTCGTTGGCGATTTCCCTGCAGGCTTAAACCAGGTAATGCGGTGTCTTTTGGGAGTGTGAGGTCCCATTGCGTGTCTTCACGTGCTCTCGCTGCTTCCTTGGCCAGTATACTGGCTTTTCGGCACAGCATCCTCTCAGGTGTGCCGGGTTCCGCTAGCTTGAATGTAGTTGATGCTTTTCTAGCCTTGAGCTCTGCTGCTAGGCATCGCAACACGTCGCGGTGCAGGTTTCCAACCCATCCTTCATGTTCCCAGTTGGTTAGCTTAACATTCATGGCCTCGCGGACATATTCTTGCGTACTGAATATGGTAAGTGTTGAGTTTGTGTCTGTGTTTCTGACCGCGTCTAGCGCCGCAAAAAATTCGGCAACGTACTGGGACTGTTCCCCGATTACAGGTATACACCGCCCTTGGTTCCTGTTATCTTCTGGATTGACAAACAGGCCAGCTGCCGCACTTGCTTTCTTACGTGGTGGAGCATGTACTGATCCAGCAATGTACACAGTCGTGTTTGTGGGCACAGGTGCAGCCACTGCCCGCCGCCTAACGGGGGGGTTCGGGCGTTCCGTTGGTTCGCTGTGCTGAAGTGTAATGATGCGAAGGCCTTGGGTGAGTGTTGTGATATTTTCTGGGGGTGTAAACATTTCGGTGTCGTCTCCTCCATCTGGTGGCGTGGCAGCAGGGCCTGGATCTTCGCTCTCCCCAGGAGCTGGGATCCATTTAGGGAGAATTTGTCCCAGGCGGGAGGCCGCCGCGGTAGCACACGCATGGGGGTTCACACATCCCCGGGTTGTCCTGTCTTCCTCACACGCATCGCACACGCAGGAGGCGAATTTGTAGTGTAGCGGGTCATTTAGCCGCTGAGCGAGGTCTACGCCGTCGCCGATTGTCAGCGCGGTGTGGTTTCTTCTCAGGCATTTGGCTTTCTGGCCATTGTTTTGTTGTCGTTTCCGGGGGTCTTCCCCGGGGTGGTGCCATAGTGGCATAGCTCTCTGGAGCTCGGTCGAAGGGTGGACCGTCTCGAAGCTGAGCCCGTATTTCTTTAGGCATTTCACCATCTTCTTGTGTAGTGCCGGTGGGCCGCGTTGGCTTACCTTTATTTTTTGGACCATCAGGTTCGTTTTTGCTTCCTCATCCACTGAAGGCGATTTAACAATGGTCTTTGACAGGCGGTGCAGTGCCAGGGATGCCCAGTGGGAACGTTTTTCTGTATCTGATTCGGCCAGGGACGCAGCCTTGAGAAGCAAGAGGGCTTCATTTCTGGCCTCCAAGTCGAAGAGTCCAATACCTCCCTGGTCACGAGGAGCCATTAGTGAGTCCCGACCGATCATAGATGACTTGGAGTCATTTATAAACTCTTTTTGAGCCTTCAGGATGTGTTTTGTTGCCGCCGGCGGCATACCATTTACCTGGGCGAGGTACTGTGAGCGGGATCCCGCTATTATCTGGTCTATATTTTTCTTCATTGTGAGTGTTGGGTTAATTCTCGCCCATCTTTCGTAGTCTGAGTCAATTTTCTCCAGTACAGGGGTCCAAACCCCAAAGGCGTCCACCCCGTTCCCAATAAAACCTCCTAGTATACGAACTGCCTCCCCCTCATTTGCGATGTGGACATCAGGCGGGATTTGGTCATCATCTGGGTGGAGCTGCCTGGTCTCGATAAGGCGCGCTCGAAATTCTGGAGCGCCGAAAGGTATGAGCTCTGTCTTAGTGACGTTGAAGCGGGCACCTGATGCAAGGCACCACTTTTCCAGAATTTTCTTCAGGTTGCTGAAGCTGTCATGCTCGCTTAGATAGGCGGTTGTATCGTCCGCAAATAATTGGACCACGGCCCTCTCTGCCACACCAGGTATGGAGTAGCCCCGGAGGTTTGAACCCCTCAGCATTGAGGCTAACGGTTCGATCGCTAGGTTAAAAAGCAGGCACGATAGTGGGTCCCCCTGGCGGACACCCCGTATCACCCGGAAGGACGAACTGACTTCGCCATTAATAATGACATGCGTGTCAGCGAATTTATATAGGGATTTCACGGTGTTGATGAAGTACTCCGGGATACCGTGCACTCGAAGGGTGTCCCATAGGTATGGGTGAAGGGTTTTGTCGTATGCTTTTTCTTGGTCCAGGGCGACGATGACTCCATTTTGCAGGTCCTCTTCAGAGTACTCAACGACCTCCATGGCAAGGTAGATAGCATCGGTAATCTTCCGCCCCTTCATAAAGCCTGACTGGTCTTTATGGATTAGGTAGGGCGCAACATAGCTTAATTTATTCGTCAACGCTTTGGTAAATATTTTATAGTCCGAGTTCAGCACTGTGATGGGGCGATGGTTTGCAATATCTGTTCTATCCTTCTTTTTGAACAGGGGGCACATCCATCCTAAAGAGAAATCGGTGTTCTCAACCATCCCGTGTTCTTCAATGTCGTTAAAAACCCAGGTGAGTACTTTTATGATGTCACATGTTCTCTTACGGGGCGTGTCATCTTCCCTACCCTTGTTCTCCCTGTGGATTGACTCGAGTCTCCTCCAGAACTCAGTCTGGAGGCCGTTTATTCCAGCCGCCCTACCTGCCGCTGACTCAAGGAGGGCTTGCAAAACATCCGTCTCGGTGAGCTTTTCCGTCAACGGTTTCATGTCTGCTCCCGTCCTGGCAGGGGGCACTGCTGCCAAGGCCTCTTCGCGAGCTGTCTCGCGCGCCTGCTGGTCGACATCCAGACCATCTGATTGGATGTCATTGTGATATCCACGGGCGATTTCCGCCATCTCGGAGGAGCGCTTACTACCCACTTCGGGGGTGACGTCTGTCCTGCGCAGGTATGTCAGTGTATCCCTTGGTTTGGCATCCTTGCTAAGGTTCACAGCGTATTTAGTGATGTGGTTCAGCTCTGTGTAGCCCTTTACTCTTGTTTCAAGCCGTTTCCGTTCCCGTTGGCGGTCAATAATCTCGTCAATTATTTTCTCGATTGTCGTGATCAGTTCAGCCACTTCCTCTGGTGACTTATCTTTACCCAGTTCGGGGGGTGTGCCTTGTGTATGTTGGTCTTCGTCTAGATTGGCAGTTACAGGGCTTTCATCTGTCTCTGCATCAGGCGGCTCAGGGAGCTTATTCTTTAGTAGTACCTCACGCTGGCTCACCAGCGTCCTCCTCTTTTTCTCAGAGGCGCCAACTGCGGTCTTGGCTGTCTTTTGAGCATGATTTAGGACAGGAGTCCTTGAAGTTTTTGAACCTGGTCTGTGCGTTCGAGGTTTCCGTGCGCGGCTCCATCATTGAATCTTCTAGTTTGCAGGCTTCGGCCATGGCATATGTCATGGCATCCTTGTTGTACAGGAGGAAATTGGGCATTGCCCACCGACCTTTGCCAATGTACGGGGCCCCTGGTGTGGATGCAGTCACCGAGACCATCCTATGGTCGGTCAGGCCCCCAGCTATGTCGTCTATTTTCCAGTGACGGCAGTTTTTCATAAGGGTGGGCGAGACTAGGATCTTATCAATGCGGGACAGAGTCCCGCGATGATAAGCCGTGAAACGGACCATGGGTGAAATAGCAAGGAATTTGCCGATTTCCACCTTAATCACGTAGCGCACTGCTCCAAAGGATTAGCATAAGTCCTATATGGCTAATCAGGGCTTTATCCTGCATGAGGACCTTAATCAAGTCCGCCTGGGATGCATCAACTGGAAAGTTCATACTGGTTGACATCCATGATTAAGGGTTTAATTGCCAAGATTAAGCATCGCTGCTTAATCAAGGCATCGTGGGGCCTACAAACAAACATGGGCAATATTAATCATCCTCTCTGATGATCCGGGGCACCACTATGGGGCCTTGGTTAAGCGTTCAAGCACTTTGTTGTGCTTGATTTACAGAGGGAGCCTTGCGCGACGGGTCAGGTGATTCGGGTTTAACAGTAACCGGTTACCCCAGGCTGTGGTTGAACTTCGCTTATCAACTATCCGATCATTGTTGCCATCCTGATTTGGTTACTTGAACCAGGCCAGGACGAATAACTCGCATATCTCCACAACCACTTGGCGGTTTGGGCTGATTAAGGTACTAGCTCGAAGCTAGTACCTACGTCTACCTAAAACTGAAGGTCCTGAACAGGGGACAAGAGGATAGAAGATGGGACTGTCTACACGATCGGACAAGGAGCAGTCACACCGGACACACTCAAGCATTAAGGGGTCGACACACGAGGATCCTATATATTTACCCACACGTGATTAACTACGGACGCCTTACTCATATACCAGCCAGTAGACTAATCATCGTATTGTAAGCGTAATTGTACAGTATATAAGGAGGAGGTTTTGGCATGGATAGGCACTGAACTTTCTGTCACTAAGAGCATTAGCCTTTACTGGGTATTGCTTGATAAACGACGGAGATTCGGGACTTGTCACCCAGGACTGACTTCGTTAAGAAGTTTTGTTTCGTCTGCACGAGTAACTCAATATCAATTGTTGGATCGGGATCTTGGGGTTGGAAACGGTTAAGAAGCTAGAGAGAGGCTTATTAGGATTGAGAACACGGCACCGCACTACAGTAGCCTTGGAAGGCTTATTATTTGGGATTTGGAGAACACGGCACCTTGTTAGGATTGGGATTGTTGGCTCAAGCTTCTAAAGCTTTTAAACTCGATTTGTTGGCTTAGGCACTCGTTTGGCATTGCTCAAAGAGGTCTAATACTCTAAATCAAACCTTGCACTTCGGACTAGACCTCTTAAAACAGGCTTGTTCCTCGCAACCTCTGTTGGATTATCTGTGCTCCTTGAACCTTCTTAAAGCGTTCAAAAGACCTGTACTCGGCGGCACAGTCTAAACCATTCAAGGGGAAAGTAGTTAGGATTTGGTTAGTAGTTGCGTTTTTGCCTTAATCAAGCAACTCGCATTCTGCTCGTTGGGTCTTGATTAAACTAGTACTGCTGTGTAGACACCGAGCAAGCATTTCAGCGGGTACTAACGTGGGTATAGGCTTTCATATCTGGATTAAGCTGTCGCCAGCCATCCTTTACCTCCAACAGACGCGTGAAGCGTAGGTAGGCGGGCCACTACCGCATCGGAATCTGTACGGTGTGGTAACCGGTCGATTGCGTCAGAGACAACATTAAAGTCTCCCCCCTATGGCGTCGGGTACTTGGCAGGTCGGTGGTGAGCCATAAATCACATAGCGCATCCCAGTAATTTAT